>JALZZM010000076.1:53577-76952 GCA_023619275.1 Aspergillus sp. M3606 | reverse complement strand
TTGCCCAACAGCCTTCGGCACGTCGTTCCAGGAGAAGGGTGATCGATAGATCGTACAGTGATGCTCCGATAGATCGTACCAGATACGTTAACACAAGAGGGACTTATACTACAGTGATCTGTAAGACATACAGAGACTTGCAAAATTCCTTCTGAAAGACAGACATGACGAAGACCCGTAATCATTGCCAAGACCCCCACTTATTGCCGACGAGCCCAGCGAGTCCTTTCGGCGCCAGGGTCATGAACTGGTTCACATACGGCTGATGGGTAGCCAGGTCTAGGCGCAGACCAAAATCTCGTTCTCAACGATCGGCACGCTGTCCGGGGTTTTTCATTATTTGTAGCAAGCGATTAGTGCCTTACTCTCGCATCTGCGCCCTTGGAGCGCGAAGGCACAATTAACAGCCCCCAATAAACACGACTTCCCATGGGCAAGATTGTCGCCTTTGATTTAGTAGTCGAAACCGGAGATGGCTGGCTCTCAGATTCCTCTACTCTGCTCAACTGCCGAGAAAACTGAAGCTCGAAGTCTCACCGCAAGTTGGCACAGACGGGGCTTGACTGCCATTAATCATTCACTCAGACCGTCTCCTGCACGCTACATTTTTCCATGCCTGGTGTCTTGCCTTATGACGATAGGATATAAATCTGTCTAGGATAGACGCAAGCAACGGCAGCACACAGCTTCTTGCCAGGAAGCAGTTCTCTAATACTTTGCAGCAGCCCTGCGCAATCCTAACCTGTGACTGAATTCTTCGAGCCATGCTCCGAATTCTTACTAGTTCGCATTCTTGAATTTGAACCATGTGCTGCCATTTACTGTATTCCCTTCTCTTTTTGCTTTTGCCTCCTTTGTTTTGAGTTTGCCTATAATAACTCCATCGTATTAAGACTCCATATCTACTCTCAGTTTTTAGACTATGACTCAACGTAGTTTCTTTATCTATCTTGATTTAGCGACCCCAGAAGGGCCAGATCCCTCCACCGTGCGTGACTGCGTGATGAACATGCAGTAGTGCTGGGCCGTTGCGCCGTCCCCGCCGTCCCGCGAGTTTGGGGCCTGCGCCGGCGACCCGCAATACATTGGGATCTGCCAGGAGGCCAGAGGCGAACGCCACTCGGACGGCGCGGAAGGAAAGTGAGGGGAGGTCGAAAAAAAGTACCTACCAGGAAGGAACAAGCCTAAATTATAGGGAAGGACATCTCGCACTGTCGCGCTCGCACTACACACATTTGGAACTTGCCCGATCATCGCCTCTTGCCAAACACGGGCCAACCGGGATGTCAGGTCTGTGGCGGAATTCTTTCACTTAAAGATCGTCCTAGCATGAGGGATATCTCTTTTCTTACATGATACATTTTTGGCCCCGCCGACCGTCTCTCTCGGTTATTAAACCACAAACAGGTCGAAGGGAGCTCGGATCCGGCCCGAAAACTGTTTGCTTCAAGGATGTGTTTTCCAGCGCTAAAATTCCGAGCCAGTATTATTTTTGACACCTCTCTAAAAGGATCCATTCACGATTGCTGCGGGCGTCGAAACGGATTCTGGCGTGGAAAATATTGAGGGTCGTCTGCTGCCCCTCCAATCCCGCTCCTCTCCTGCGTAACCCTAACCTCCGTTGTCTTCGTAATGTCCATTTGACTCGGTTCGAGGATATTCTCCTGACTCCCCTCGCGGTCCCCGGCGGCCGTCTCGAATAGGGACGCATCTGGCATGCGCCGGAGGCGGATCGGTGTCTGCTTGCTTGCTGACTGGTCGGAGCGGTAGTTGGAGGTGTTGTAGTATGTTTGGCGTTTGTGCATCAGGGCAGTGTAGCACTGCGGGAGGGTTGGTAAAGTGGCGCAGATGATGATCACGTACATCTAAGATATGGTGAGATCGGTGTAAATGAAGTAGGAAGAGTTTATACCTCGACACTGTTGCCAGGTTAGTCAAGTGACAAGGATGGGATGGAGGAAGACTCACGAGTACCATGTGGTGATTGGTGCCCAAGACCCTATATTTCCAGTCAGACCTTTCTAGTTATCGCGGGGACGGATACAAACAGGTTATATCTGCGTGCTCCGGCAGATTCTTCAACAGAATGCACTTCACCATCGTTGCGGCCGCAGCACTGTTTCGTTACAATGGAGCCAACTTATCGGAGAGGAAGGATGACGTACAATACACCAGCCCCTAGAATGGCCACTATACCGGCTTTCTTATATATGGGCAGCTGGATTTTGTAAAATATGATGACCGGAAAAAACGCCAGTGCCAGGTCGGCAAAGGCGTTGAATGCTGCTTGGGATGTTCCACCAACAAGCTGTAGCTGCAGCGAGAAACACGAGCCGGGGGTCTCAGGAAGCCATATCTTCTTCGGAGGCCGACAGAAGCCGATAATTACGACAATAGCGAGAATGTTCCAGGCAACGGATACCATAGTAAGAATGTATAGGAACCAGCACTGCCATGTCTTCGCAGATTGGCCCATCAGGCGGAGGAGGAAGATGGCAACGGATATCTTGCCTGTCGTCGTACTGACGACCGAGAAGTTGGGCGCGATAACGGTGTATTTTGTTGCATTGACCTGGTCGTCCACACTGGCTATATCGTCCGTATGCATTCCGAGGCCATATGAAACAGCAACCTGTGCGAGAGACGAGCAGACAAGTGCACTAGCCTGTGCTATTATCAGTCCTCCTGTTCAGAATAAGAAAGCAGTTTCGAAATTCCGTACCAATGACAGGGCGATGAAGAAATCATCCCACCCAGGAAGACGGGTCAGGAACAACCTGGTATACAGGCGAAATCCAACCACGATAATCGACACACTCCCCAGCGACCATGAGGCTGCGGAAATACTGGCTGACTGGTCGGCCACCATGATTGAAGCGTGCAGTGAATGCCGGCATGAGCAAAGGCTGCAGCCATCAGGTTATATGGGATTCGCCGACAATTATTGCGGCACTGCAGCACTCCAGCGCTAGTGCAGGGTGACAGACTGCGTGCTGTCACATCGACAAGCCAGACGGGTCAAATGGGCGATGAAACCGACAATCAACGATAGTGCCTGCATCCCTGTCCTCTCGGCTGTGCGCGATCCTTCCAATACCGACCTTCTGGACCTGTCTCCTGCCTTTTTTGACAGTTCCGTATAATCCCTGCCGGCTCCTCCCAAGTGGGAACAAAAGCCAAGAACATGGACCCACGTAAGGTCTCGGCGCCCAGGGGGTCGTCGAAATGCTCCGATAAAGTTGGTAGTAATATGGCGCCGCCCCCTCAGGCGGCCCCAGTCAATCCTAGTCTCAAAACCCTTCATTTCAACCCATCTCCCACTCATCATATCAACCTCCAACCGCCGCAATGGGAGAAGCAAACGGTACACAAGAGCGCGACCGCGTAGACGGTCTCCTAGTCAAATTGACAGACTCCGTGGGGGTATTCAAAGCCGAGCATCACGAGAAGGACCGACTGGCGGCGCTCAAAGCAGCACAGGCGGTTGTTCGTGCTCTTCACAGTCCTAAAGACAACGTTTATCATCTAGTTTACTCGGTAAAGGCCCTTTCCTGGTCGCACCCACCCAAAACCCCCGGGGTGGCAACGACGCCTATCTAACGACGAGACTCCTCAGCCCACCCAAGCCATGTGCGTGCGCATGGGCATCGACTTGGAAATCTTCTCTACCCTAAGTAAAGCGAATGGACCCGTTACATTGGAAAAGTTGGCGACTGTCAAGAATGCAAGCCCTTTAATCACTGGTACGTTCACATTCTGCAGTCCTGTACTTGGTATCGCTTCCGGCCTCTAGAGATTCCATCTAATATGCATAATGGAAATAAGAGCGTGTCCTCCGCATCCTCGCCGGAATCGAATACGTCGCAGAACAAGCTACCCATGTCTACACACCCACTGAAATGACGCACCAAATGACCGACCGCTTCAGCATAGCCATGGTCAAGTTCATGTACGTTGACCTACAGATACGCACAAGACAATTGACCAATCTCCACAACTCACAGTTACGACTTCGGCATGCCGACGGTAGCGAAGATCCCCGAGTTCCTGCGCAATCGCGAATACCAGTTCATCGAAGGTGCCACCTCCGGGCCGTGGCAGTACGCCTCACAGAGCAAGGAGCTACTCTGGGACTGGGTCGCGAAAGACGAGGACAGGCTAGATATCACACACAGTTTCATGGAGGGTGATCGGGGGAGCAGGCCGCCGTGGGTAGACTGGTTCCCTGTGGAGGAGAAGCTGGTCAGTACGTTTACTGGTGGCGAGGAGGATATCTTCTTCGTTGATGTTGCTGGTGGGCGGGGGCATGATATCAAGGCTTTCAGGGAGAAGTTCCCGCAAGTGAAGGGCCGGTTCGTGCTTGAGGATTTGAAGCACGTGATTGAGCAGAGTGTTGAGGGCTTAGATGCTGAGAAGATCGCGTTTGATTTGTTCCAGCCGCAGCCGGTGAAAGGTATGCTACATATTTTCTGTTTTCCCGAAGCTGGTATAGAAGCAGTGGATGGCTAATATCGGCACTTCGTTAGGAGCGCGAGTCTACTATATGAAGTTCATCCTGCACGACTGGTCAGACAGCCAGAGTCTGAAGATTTTGGAGCGTATCAGAGATGCAATGACACGTGGGTATTCGATGTTGATTATCGAGGAGTTTATTCTGCCCGAGAAGGACTGTCCGATGCTCTCGGCCATGTGGGATTGGGAGATGATGGTGTTTTTGAATAGCTTGGAGCGCTCGGAGGGTCATTGGCGTAAACTGCTGGAGGATTCTGGTTTCCAGGCCACGTTCTTCTATCCACCGGGTGATGGACAGGTATGCTTTCAGATTCAGAAAACGACGACATTGGGTTGGCTAACTTTCTGCAGGGCATCATTACAGCGGAACCGAAGTAGTGAGATCGACCTCGCAGGGTACTGGCTACCGATAGATATGTTTTATGAAAACACTGGTGTATAATCTCCCGACGGCAGACGCAAGAAGCTCCTACCACTCGCACTTATGCTTCCAGGAACTAACACCACCATCAAACTAATAGATAACAGCCGGCTTAAGCTCATCCGGCTCAGCAATCCGCCCATACCTCGACTTCTGCGGTCAGACTCTAGACCATTCCCAACAGAAAATTGGTAGGAATTTTTCTGAGATACAAATCCCAAGCGCGCCTTGATCACAAATACACGTTTACTGGAAACAAGGTCTTCATGAGACTGGTATATTACCCGGCAGGGTATGTTTGCAAGTACGCAACGTTAGCATGGCTTGGCGTGACGTGAACGGAACGACCATAGATACCCGGCCCCAAGCGTAGCTCAGAGCCGGTGGTCTTCTGCTTTTTCCTTTAGACCGCCTGGCATGGAATACCATGGCGTTCCTCTCCCTGGGGCACAGGAGGTGTCTCATGTGATCGTTCCTGACACAGCAGGTAAGGCGGTGAGAACTACAAATAACATGTGGTCAGGCATACAGAAAGAGACTAACGAATTTGTTCTGATGTGGGTTAAGACCTGGGTTATGCCTTTAGGGGTCAAATAAAATGCAAGCCTGTGACCCTGGAGTGGTTGAATAAACAAAGCAATATCATGGGAGACATGATTAGCAAGGGGTTTTCCGAAGAAAATGTCCTTGTCACAAAGGATGGATCGGTTAAGAGACCTGGCTGAACTATTAATGGTGGAGGTGGCAGGAAGAAAATCTAAGCAAGAGTAGCAGCAGTTAAAGTTAGATTTACCATATAGAAACAACATCAGTTTTATCTCATGTAACTGAGGAGATGCAAGAACATGAAAGATCACTTCAAGGTTTTCTCCGGGCTTGTTTAAGCGACACCTGTTGGCGCGGTGCCAGAGGGTCGACGCCGGGGCGCTAATGGAATCTAACTTGGCCGACCAAATGCCGTGATCAGAACAGCCTGCTAGTTGAGCTAGTGGTATAGAAGTAGTGGAGAGCAACCTCGACCCACAGTTTGAAAAATATGGGGAATATCTCCAGCTGTCTCTCTGATTATTATTACTGTTCCACAATTTAAGCTATATTCTATATACTTTTAATTATCTTCCCCATAGTCTTAAGAGCCCATGACATTTTATGGGCTTCATACACAGTATACTCCCGTGCTACTTTGGCTGCAGCTTCCCGGACAAGGTTGAAGATACCAAGTGCTGATGTTACATGTACCGACAGAGTCACCAAAACAGGCATAAGCCCCGTGGGTGGAACATGCGCTGGGGACTGTTGTGAATGAAGAGGTAACTGATGACGCTGTTGTTGAAATCAATGTTGTTATTGATGTTATTGTCGTCGTTGATGTCGATGTCACTGTGGATGTTGCTGACACTGAACCTAGACTGTCCGTGGTGGTGTCGGGTTGGTCATTGATGTCGAGCCGGGGTTTGCACAGTGAAGTTTACCGTCCTGGCTGCTAAGATACCTATCTAACGGTGCATCAGTTCCATGTACCTTTGGCATTAGAGACCAAAGCCTCACTCAGATTATAGTCCTTTCTGGTCTGACCATCACTACATGTTACGTTTCGAGAATGAAGCTCGCAAGCATTCCAAGTGCAGGGAATACTCCCACACAAACATCTGTTTAGTTCAATTATCTGTTCGGAAGAGCCACAATGGCCGTTCTTGGTGCATGAAGCTTTGAAAGTAGTTGTATTGTTGTGTACCCGAAGGTTGGTGCATGTTGTTGTAAACTGCCCTGCCCCTAGAACGCCGGCTGATGCAATGGGAATAAGGAAGAGTGATTGCTTCATGCGGGGATGCGTCAGCCAATTTGTAACACGATTCAATGCCGTCTTATACTACTGCTTTGGCAATACTTACTATTCCAAAACCAACCCCGTGGTCGCGCTCCATGTATAGCCCAGAAGACCCTCGGACTTGCCTGCCAATATCTTCGCATGGCGCCTTGTTAAGCTACTAAAGTAGCTACACCCAGAGACTCGTTGGTGGCCAGGATATAATCCACCTTTGCCACCTTACAGTGTTGTAACTATATAGAGCAGCACCTTGGAAGGCAGGCTCTGGATGCAAAACAGGCAAACGCTCTCGTTCATTCTGTAACGCTGCGCCGGACTCTACATAGCCCAAGCCAAATCTGAGACCTACTTAACAGCTTATATAGTCAACGCAGTATTCCTGGCCACTTTCAAGAGAACTTGTAAAGCAAGAGTGATCTTACTTTAGGTATTGGTCTTTGTCGAGCCCTATAAGTCAGCAACAGATTATCTGATTATCTACATCCGAATAGCTACAGAAACATGTGATGCACGAACGTCTATTCATTCGCTCTGGTACCGGTCGACTGCCTAATAGTTGGACAGTTGTATCCACGTAAGCTCAAGTGAAACTATGGCAGCACAGGCCTGTCTAGAGTAAAAGCCAGTCAGTGTTTGTAGAGGTTACGCTCTTGGCACCTTGGTGGGTCTAGTTTGCATGACACGGGTCCACATGCCACTACGCAATCGGGAGATTGATCTTTTTGGTGAGGTTCTCCAGGCTACGTAGACTACACACCTACCATACGTATGTATATATATATAGTAGCTTCCGTTACAAGAGCGTTCACGCCGTAAACGACGAGCAAGTTTAATATGCCTGGACTGAATGGTTACGCGTCCAGCGTGGATGGCACACAAGTTTGTATCCTCGAATAGAGTGACCAGATAAGTCTCGAAATACTCTAATGTATAGGGACGCCCTGGTTCCGGCGAATCCCACCAAAAACACGGTTGCCCATTTCTCCCTCCTTGCGCACTTTTTCCTCGTTCCGTGTTCTTTCTAGTATTATTCTATGAATCTAAGCTTGTTACAGTGGAAACTAGTATTATTAGAATCTTTATATATAATATATCCCTAGGTAATATAAGAATATATTAGGATTTCCTAATTAAGAAGATAGAATTAGTATATCAAAGATTATTCTTCTATAGGAATACTATTATTCCGGCGAACCCTACCTAAAATATAATTACCTATTTCTTTTTAGTATTATTTAATAGATTTAAGCTTATTATAGTAGAAACCAGTATTCTGACAGACGGCAAGCGGGGCGCCGGAAACGGCCCTCATTGCACCGTCCGTCTGCCGCCCGCCACCGCCTGCCGCCGTCGGGCATCCTGCTACCACTTGTGGTATAGCGCGGACCGCTTCAGGGATCGCGGCGCCGTCTTGCCGCTTTTGCGGCCGTCACCTGCCGCCCCAACACGTCCGCTGCCTCTATATAAGCCCGCCTCTCTCCCTTGAACGACCACGCACTTTCTCTTTCTCTTTTCCCCTCCCGTCCTGCCTCGCCCGGTGCACAGCCCCCTTCCCAAGATGCCGTGCTACCCGATGGCTGCCCTTTTCCGGTATGGCGCGTCCATCCTCTTCTCTTCGCCCCCTTCAGCTACGGGGTCGCCGACGGGTCACCGGGACGATTGAGGCTTTGAGACCTTGTTACTGTTGCTTTATTGGATTGTGTGCTACGCCCTTCACCCCCTGATGCTGTACTTCTGCTGGCTAATTTGGTGCCGTTTCGCGCGTCGTCCGCCAGCTGAGCGGCATTTTTGGAGCTCTTACTTGATGCTTCCGGCCATGTCATCCGATTTGCACTTTCCCTTGAGGGCTCCTGGATCTTCAGCTGCCTTGCCTTGGTCCCTTATCCTGTACCTCTCCGGCTGGGCTCCCAAGAATCCATATGGTAAAGGCAACTTCTTGGTTGTCCAGCCACCAGATCAGGTTGGCAGCGTGTCAGTAGCGCCTGGGTGAACCTGGTTCCGCCTCCCCCCTCTACGGCCGCCTTTCGAACCCCACCAGGAGATTAATTCATGTATCCTCACCTTTCTTACCAGCCAATAGCAAAATTGCCGCATCCTTTCCATTCCAGTGTATCTGACACGCGAGGCTTGGAGTTGCAGCGCATAGATGCGATTGGCGCAGGGCACCAGACCCCGGCATCCAGACGGGCCTCGCAGATGGAGATGGGCACGTCAGCAGATGGAAGTGTTGAGACCGAGAGAGATTCGCCTTGGCAACTTGACGGACCGAGAGCAAGTATAAGGAGGGCGATCGAGCCCGGAGAGGTTGCACCTGAACTTGATTCTCAGGCAACCTACACTCCCCCCTCCAGCTTTCATGCCATTCCTCCTCCTTCCCCCCTTCCAATTACCTGTCTGTCACTTATTTCCCACAATATGCTTCCCACATTTCACATGGACAACTTCAAGCCATGGGCTCCCCCTACCAGAAAACCATTCTCACCACGCAAACCACACAACCCATGCTCTTCAGGGCCTCAGAAACCCCGTCGTCCTAAGACGTACCAAACTTTGCCACCTTCCAAGCATCACCTTCCTGCGCGGCCACCAGCTGAAGTTTGCGTGCATGTCAGTGCAAACAGTCAGCGGTGTACACCGCCAAGCTCCCAATTTCAACCAGGGGAAATATCTAAATCAGGACCAAATACATATTCGGAGAATCCTAAGCTCGGAACACCATCTCCACACAGGTCGGCGCTTCACGTCTCAGATCCGAATCCAATTTTATGCTCCGATCCTCAAGATGACGCAAATATTCCAATCGAGCCGCCTTCATTTCGGGGAGATTCTGCGGAGGATGGTTTATCGTCTCCAAGTAAATCTAGCTCGGACGACAGTTTAGAACAGTCCATTGGGCTTCCGAATACACAGGGCGACATTCCCATTGACCCGGTAATCCTTGCCAGCCACGAGTCTTGGGGGGATATCGGCGTCCAGCTATCTGTCCCACAAGCCGATAGCCTCATTAATTCGGAGACAGCTTGTCCATATCCGGACCCTCCGCTCGTTATCCACAACCCCCTTAACTATTCTCGAGATTCCAGCAAAAGGGCTAGTGGTCCGAATGATGATACGCAGACAAGTGATCACCCTCGCATCCATGACCATCAACTGCATCCTTCCCAACATGACACCGGCCCCGACACACCCTACCCGAATTGTTCTCGTGAGAACTACCATGTCAGTGGACAATCCAAAGGCTCTAAACGGAAAGCGCAGCAATCAGGCGGGCGAGCTCGCAAACGGCTCCGAGTTCCCTCTGTGTTGCCGTCCACGGAGGATTCCTTTACCGCGCTTCGTTCTCACTTCGTGTCTGTACCAGTGGATGAACGTTTGCAGTTCCTCTCTTGGCTATTTGAGGGCGCTTTAGCAAGTTGCATGTCAGGCTCTTCATTGACAACATGTGTCGATAGAGATATGCGGGCGACCAGTCACCCAAGTGCGCCCCATGTGGTCGAACCAAATCGGCGTGATTGCAGGAAGGCCGGAGGAAGCTCGAGGAAGGGTATGGCATGGTCCCCGGAAGAGGTGGACCTTCTGCTGAAGCTGAGGAAGGAAGAGGGTCGGCCTTGGTCGCAGGTAGCAAGGTTATTCTCGGAGCAGTATCCAGGGAGAAGTCAAGGCGCGGTACAGGTATTCTGGAGTACGACCCTTAATAAAAGGGCGGATTAACGCTTCGCGGGAACGGTAGTGCTATATTGTCTTTTAACCCATTTACAAACTAAGAGAATAGGTTACAGCAAACGCGTATAAACCAGCTATCCGGTGCAGTGGACGCCCGCACTGTGGTGTAAACTGGCCGCGTCCCTGGGTCGTTGGCAAACGTGTCCCAGGTTTTGCTCAGGACGCGTCGGAGTAGACAGATAAACTCAGCCATTCTTATTATCTGGTTTCAGGGTATCTGGAGCTTCGCGGCAGCTTTATTTGCCTCCGTGATAACCCGCGCGTGGTCTGCTGATCTAGCGCACATTTCTCTATTCTTGTACTTGATTATCCTTCTCGTCGTAGGCGCGCGCTTTCTAATTCCTGATAAAAGGCCTTCTTTTTTTCCTTCTGAAGAGGAATCCTCCTGCCGGGTGGTCTTCATTCACCTCGTCATAGTTGTTATTATAATCGGCTACTTCGATTTTGAGTACACCTCTGTTGGTCCTCTATTATACTAATACCCGATAGCCCACGATGCTGCACTATAATGCATGAATTATGCGGTATATAAATATATGTTATTAGGTAGCGATCAGTTCCTTCCTTTCTCCTTAGTTTCTAGGATAAGGAGCGTGTGGGTATGCAGCTAATCCCAATACTAAGGCCTATTGTGCCAACACTTGTCGATGATATTGTCAATCAGCAGATCACCATTCAGCTTCGGAAATTCCATGTTCTGTAGTAAGTTTACGACGTTGGGTCCATACTCTTCAGGATCCTTGGTAAGACATTGGTCTCCATAAATTTCAAAGCCGTAGCTCATGAGGTAGTATTAAAGATCCCTTGTGATTGTAGCGTCGAACTTCAAGCATTGGGCCATCCGGAAACAAGGTATCTCATTATATCAATCACCAAATGCCCATGCTTCTTCCCACCCAACTATTCCTGTCTCAGAATGCGCTAGCTGGTCAGCTCTTGGTCTGGCAAAACGCAAAGATGCCGATGAGAGAAGGACTTAATTATCTTGCCCTGTACCGCTTTTTACCTAGCAACACATATGACAGCGGCATCATTGTGGTCGCCTCGCAGCCAGTGACTTAGAACTGCTGGGCAATTCGACAGCTTATGAGACTTGCATCGGGTATCTTAAAACGGAGGTTCCATATCCACATGCAATCTAAAGCGGAAAGCAGAAATTCTCCAGAGAAAGCTGCATAAGCACAATGTGCTTCTAAACTCAATTCATTTTGCTGAATTCTACAAATGGATCCATTCGTGTTGCAATAGCTCAGCCGCAGACTTTCGAGACCCCGGGTCGATTTCGAGCATGCCCCTAATGAAATCAACGAAAATTGGGACTTCAGCCTGGGGCATATCGCTAGGCTTTAAAAAAGGTTTTGTTTGGCCATCAACCAGTCGTTCAAGGCAGGTAGGTTTCAGGTTAGGAATTCGGAGAAGATTCCCTGGGGCAAACCTCGGTTAAAACAAAGACGAAATATTACCGCCAATAGGCTTACCTTGCTTGTCAAAAAAATGAGCCGCACGACTCCCCTTTTGAGTGAATTCAAGTGGAAATTGGCCGAGGACCTCAGTAATCCTTGCTAGGTGGTCATCTTCAGCCGTCCAGGTCCCATTCGATGATGCTTCGCCGGAGAAAAGAACTATTCCTTGAACAAGTTCCATAACCTTTTGTAGTGTATGGGTCAGAATAAATCGTACCATGATACGAACATGGTTCGAGTAAGATGTTCTTACAAGGCAACCAAGACTCCATATGTCCACACCAATATCCCAGGGAGCACCTATTGTCACTTCAGGGGCCCTTAAAGCTGGTGACTGGATTAAATCCGACAAATGACGTTCCCTCCAAGATGCTATTATCATAGTAAGTTATGTGCCAGGACAGTTGTAATTGGCCTACATACCGACGCCGAAATCGATTAGCCTGACATGAACATTTTTTGTTTCCGAGACAAGCGGCGTAGGAATAACCTCTCGGAGAGGTGCTGCAACGCCACGTTGAGGGTCGGTGCGCGCAGGAACTTCCGACAGATAGTGGGAGATAGTGCTGTTTGGATTTTCCAGTTCTAGAAGTATGTTCGTTGGTTTCAAATCTATCAATAAAATAGGCGGTGTCAGCAATACAACAAATGGCCGACACCAGGATTTGCCATACCAGTATGAACGATACCACACTCGTTGTGGAGGAAATCAAGCCCAAGAAGAAGCTGCTGTGCGATCACTTTCACAGCCTTTACAGGCAACTTTCCATCTTCGTACTTGGCGGCTTGGAAGTCTAGGTGATGTCCTAGTACGTCGAATGTTAAGCAAACATGGTCTCCATTGGGTCCTGTATGCGTGAATTGCTCAAGTAGATGGGACACGTAGTTGCGGCCTTGATGAGAACTTCGCCTAGACACTTCCGAGATTCTCGAGAGAATTTCTCTCTCAAAGATGTCATGGTAGCCGCCATAACAATCAGCCCTCAGCATTTTAAGTGCTACATATCTCTGACGCCTATCTGGTCTGTTAGCATCGTACGCGACAGCAACGGAAAGCATACTTAAAATCTCTAGCTAGCCAAACTGTCGAATATTGCCCATATCCCAGTTTCCTCAGAATAGTGTATTGGCCATGACGGAAAGTATCACCCAAGCAAATTGGGTGGAAACCACCAGCCTGGTAATAGTCCGGCTCTTCTGTGACTGGGTAAGAATTGACATGCTCTAGCGATGTTCGTTGAGCGGTTTTCCCAAAGTACTTTGAGATTCGGGATCGCATTTGGGATAAAGATGCTTTTAATAAACTCATTATCTTAGCAAAGTTGCTCAATATCACTGATAGCACAAAGTTCGGCAGAGGAAAGAACACGCGGCTGAAGGACGTTAGTTATATACGTTTTTGCTGGCCAACTTTTCACGTGGGTCAAGAGCTTGCGGCGCTATGCGGAACACCCTTTTCCTAGTGCAGTTATTCACTGACTGTACTCAGAACGGTCTTTTGAGAAGTGAGTATCTAGGTTGGGGTTTAAGAGTCGAGCCGGAATCTGGCCACCTTGGCAATTTCATTCACGTTATGTATGACTCATCAACCTTCCTCGTAACTTACACTAATGTTCAATCTTAACTAGCATTTGGTTGACATCTCATTTCTTATCCTCCTTATCTTTGTTCTCATCTTCAGGATACACATGCCTCTTTGTCACAAATTCGCCGCTTTCTTTGATCATTTCCACAGTCCAGTGGTCACCCTTGGGATCAGGATAACGAGGATCGTTATGTTTCGGTCCCCTAATGAGCGTGAGACGCAAATTTCATCTTGACGCCTTTATTGGTGGTCCACTCACTTGACGATTGCCTCGACGACCCCTCGTCGTTCCATGTTGGCTTTGTTCGTGTCGTAGAATTTCTTGATCGCTTGCTCTGCTTCCATGCGCTTCTCGGGGCTGTTCTTGTAGATGTCCTCTCTAAACCACCGAATGGCTTTGAGCGGGTAATTGAGAATTGCTGTACGGAACATGACGATCAGGACTGACGCGGTTGTATGGCTTTCGGAACGATCTTCGGATAAACAGTACACCAGAGAAGAGCTTTTTCGCAATTAAAAAAAAAAAAATATACGGCAGCGCTGGAAAAGGTCTAGGAAGGCAGAAACTGATGCCTCTTTTATAGGAGTAGTACAATGCCGCCCAGGTCTTGAATGCCCGAGGTGGCGGATGAGGAAACCTATCGAGTCTCATCTCTTCGAAAAGAACTGGATGACTGGCTGTTAGTACATAAGGTTGAACTCTAAACGCTGAAGCTGCAAGAGGCCTGTGCAAACTTGCTTCAAATAAAATGCACGCATTTGTTGGATGTCAGTATCCAAGGCCTGAAGGCCGGGGTGTCGCCAGGTGCTATATCAGCCAATGACAAGTCCCTAGCAAGCAGCCTCGGAGACACCAGCATTGTTCAATAGATGCTCACTGCCTACCATTGGGGACAAGGAAAATTCTCAAACAAAAGGCAGCGATCCATTCACCAGTTGGTATACAAAACATGGCAGCCGCGCGGCAGGAACGACTGACTGATTCGCCATGAGAGTGCGGAGCAGTGATTTCCACGAAACAGCGGGATCAAACGTTAGGTGGGGTTTCTATTTCTTAGACAGATAAACTCTGCCATTTTCAATCTCTCGTTCATGGTATCTGGAGCTCCGCGGCAGCCCCATTTTTACCTCCGCGATAACCCGCGCGTAGTCTGCTGATCTAGCGTGCATTTCTCTATTCTTATTCTTGATTCCTGTTCTCGTCGTAAGCCCGCGCTTTCCA
Organism: Aspergillus sp. M3606; assembly: GCA_023619275.1. Lineage (NCBI taxonomy): Eukaryota > Fungi > Ascomycota > Eurotiomycetes > Eurotiales > Aspergillaceae > Aspergillus > Aspergillus sp. M3606. The sequence goes on along the minus strand of JALZZM010000076.1, from coordinate 62,198 downwards.
ACTCCTGACAAAAAGCTTTTTTTTTTTTTTTCGAAGAGAAATCCTCTGCCGGGTGGTCTTTATTCACATCATCATAGTTATCACTATTAGCTACTTTGATTTTGAGTACATCTCCGTTGATCCTCTATCGTACTAATACCTAATAGCCCACGATGCTGCACCACAATGCATGAATTATGCGGCGTATAAATATGTGCTATTGGGTAGCGATTGGTTCCTTCCTTTCGCCTTGGTTCTGGGGTAAGGAGTGTATGTATATACGCAGTCAATTTCAAAACTAAGGCCTACTGGTTATGCCAACACTTATCAATGATATTATCAATCCGCGGATCACTATTCAGCTTCGGAAACTCCATCTTCTGTAGTAAGTCTACGACGTTGGGTCCATACAGGGTCCTTGGTAAAACATTGGTCTTCATAAACTTCGAAGCCGTAGCTTATGAGGTAGTATTAGAGATCCGTTGTGATTGTAGCGTCGAATTTTATGCATTGGGCCATCCGGAAACAAGATATCTCGTTAAATCAATCATCAAATGGCCATGCTTCTTCCCACGCAACTATTTCTGTTTCAGAATGCGCTAGCTGATCAATCAGCTCCGCCTTCGCTTGCTTTAGAAGGTTTTTCACTTCCCCATATTGCTCTGGCCGAACAACACCTTTGTCAGGCCACATCTGACCTAGCGATTGTCTTAGGCTTCGCATTAATTCCATACCTCTGATTGCACCAGACACGTCCTTATCAATCAAAGCAACCTCAGCTGCAGAGAACTGCAAAGGAAACTGCGGATTGCCAGAGACTCGCACACCCGGAAGAGCTGTCCATTCCTTTTCAAGATCAAGGCACTTGGACTGATATAATGCCTCCCCATCTATAAGGAGATTTTGCGCAAGAAGTAACATCTCAAAACTGGTAGTTTGCCGGAATTCCATGGCTTTGAACAATGTCAAGTTACTGCTGTAAGTGAACCTTCGATACAATGCTGAGAGTGACATTTTTAGATACAGATCCTGGGCTTCAGCTTGCTCGGCAGGATCAAGTGTCTCGAAACCCTCCGGGAATGCTGGTGGATCAGGACCTGTCGACGGAGGGCCGTCGTAATCAAGGAAGTATGGCTGGCGTGCATGGTCAAAAAGGGGTAACACTTCACTTGACTGCCAATCTATGATACCTAGAACCTCCGCTGGCCTTTCAGGGTTAACAAAGATGTTCTCCGCGTGCAGGTCAGGGTGCCATAGAAAGGCAGACGTGATTGATGAATCTGTTGGTAGAAGGTATTTCACAAGACAAAGATAGTTTCGAAGAGCTGCTATCTTTTTAGAACGAGAGCGGCAGTACGTGCCGGGCCCATATAGCGATAACGTTGATCGAGGTAATTGAGTCGTATTCTGCACACATGCAATCTCTCGAAGGCCAACCGCTGACTTATACTGCTCCGCACTATTCCCTAAAATGACCATGTAAGCAGATATTTTCGGAGGGGCGAATTACAATTTCATACAAGGGCCTCTATCAAAGTCCAATACTATCCTACCATCGTCGAGAAATTCGCGGCCCGTTGATGGGCCAACAGCGAAATGACGATGTTTGGATATAGACCCATCCCCCTTCACAAGGTCATTTCCATCGGAATCTTCCATGTCAGACGAGTAGTATAGACTTCCGTATTGAGCGAAAGATGTCGACATCCAGGCTTTTTGATATCCGGAGATTGCTTTCACGAGTTCGAATCTTTCCTTGATATCCATCGCTGGCCAGACTTTACTAAGCTGGACGCCGGCGACCTTTTCCATTATAATGTATTCGGCACCAACCGAATTGTCTTCTGCTTTAGAGCTCCAGGCTAACACTTTCGGTACCGGGGTGCGTAACTCATTCCGAGCCTAGGAGTGCAGCATTAGATAAACGCGGAGCAGACAGAGTCAAAACAAGTTATGGATTCCTGCTTACAAAATCCATTGTTGCCACTTCGCTGGCAGTCGTGTAATGAGCTCGCCCCGCGTTCGGGTTTGGTACTTTACCTACAACTTGCGTACCGTCCTGCATTGTAAAGAGAAAGGTCTTATTGAACATCCCATCAGGGAACTTCTCAACCCGGGCGCATTGTGCGGGTGTCAGGCCAACTGATTCAGCAGCACGCTTTACCAACTCGTTCATATTGAATTTGACGTAACGTATTGCCATCTCGTGAGTTTCGTTGAATAGGAATCGGCCTCTTGTATAGCGAAACCAGTCATCGTTCGCGTTGTAATCCGTGTGAAATGACCGGTCGAGGGTGGTTGCTGATTGACCGGAAAGATAAGTCGGCATCTGTTTTTGCTTCTTAAACAGAGAAAAGGCGCTGCGCATGATATCGAGTAACACTAGGTAGAATAATAAACAGTAGAATGCAAAGTGCGAAGTCGGATGCCGCCGTCAAGGTCGTGCAATCAAGACGTAAAATCATGTGATACGTTAGTCAGCAGCGGCTGCCAGCCGGATCGCCCAAATCCCCATCCAAGCATGCATCGTGGGGTCACCGTCTGGAGGGGGAATTTCTGAATGGAAAGCAGCTCGTCGGGAATCGAGCCCTTTCAATCCGGAAGCCACGTATTCATATCTAATGATCCTAAATCATACAATAATGACATTGGGACATTGGTATATCAGTGACGGGATAGCCTCAAGAGTTAACAAAACTGAAGTGGCACGAACAACCAATGAACCCTAGTTCTGCTGTGAATGTTAGGCGCCCATCCCGCCCCCCTAAGCTTGGTTACGAAGCTGCAGGTGTGATTTTTCTTGCATCAGTCCAATTACTTCTATGGTTGGATGGTGTAAGTCAGGCGAAGTCGCTTGTGCCCTTTGCTTCATCCAATGATTTACCAGCAGACATGCCAACAGCCATGGTCCATTACTACTTAAGCTGGCAACTTGACGAAACCTTTTCGCTTCCTTCACAGCCTGCACACTTCAGTTATCAATAACCTCTGGAAGAAATATCGCGTTCCTTCTTGATATCTGGGACTTCCGCCCCCAATCTCTATTCCCACCTGGACTATTGCTAGGTAAGCACCTAGGGTACGTTAAGAGACTATATGCTGACTCTATCAGTAACATAATGAGCCGTGCAAGAAGAGAGTCTCTCGATGCCCTGAAGAACTGGGTCCTGGGGAGGTCATCTCAAGTGACAAAATTGGCCTCAGGTCAAGGCATCGCTGGGACCAGAGCTGCTCCCGCCCAATCCGGTTCAAACGATACGACGATTGGCTCGCGCCTCGATAACGGCGAGAAGGTTACGAAGGACGGGAAGGAGTACAAGCGATACAAATGGCAGATAAACAAGAACGCAGAAAGCGCGACACTGAAAGAGTTGGCAAACAAAGATTCCCACAAAGTATGGTCTGAAGCGGATATCCCGATTACTTCAGATGCGTCCGCAGCGAAGGAGGCAGTTGAGCAGTTGTTTGAAGAAATAAAGAAAAATATGAAGGAGTAAGCGCCAAAGAGTATGCAGATTCCTGCATAGTTCTTTCATTGTTCTGGATGGTGTTGGTAGTCAGTTTCGAGTCAATAAACCAACCGCGTTCATCCATGCATCTTAAAGTGAATTTGATGTAATGTCGATAATTTTGCAGGCTTATAGGGGGATATGGACGAGCGTGCGACAGCCTTATTTTCGTATTCGGAAGGCCAGTGCTCGTGTTCTGAACAAGAAAACCAAGGCTATCTCCATTAATCTTGCCCGAGCAAGACTTGCCAAGCAAATTCCCAGCATTGAGACCCTTCCTATTGGTCCAATTCTGTTTCAACCTCTCAAGGTGCGGGTCGTCGCGGAGGCTGAGACGGAATCAGACCCCTACTTGGAGGCTGAGTGCATGAAGCATGTAGATCAGTCTGGCCACGGTCCAGCCTTGCCCGACATGGGGGAGGGTAAAACTAAGACCACTGTCACAAACGCTTACGTCATCCTATGCGCAGCCGCCGCCATAGTTAGCCGGGCCGCAACTATGGACGGAAGGGCCTCCTTGTTCTTCAGGTGTTTACAATGATCTGGCCTATTACGAAGATCGCATTATTGCCGTCGACAGTTGCCGCGCGATAACATTGAACGGGGCTGAGGCTTTGTAGCTACTACCGGCATTGGTTGTCGTCGAATTGGAGGAGATGGAATGGCTTAAGCGGCCTCAGACCCTCCAACCAATGTCTGGCAATTCATTGGGTATCATTCAGGGACGGAGGCGCCTTTCTAGTCGAGCTGCTGTCGGCACATAATGTGACACTGGAAGCGGCCGGCGCCTATCACGCCCTGGTCTTATTCAGAAACGGACATATTTCTCTCTAATATATAATTGCAAAACAACTCTCGGACTTGAGTTCGAGAAATCCGGCTCCCCTTTCACCATACCATCGATACCAAGGAGCGCGGGAGAGAAGATTTGATTGCGGTTGGCCACGATTACTGTGAGGGCTACAGAGGTTATGGAGGCTACCCGCGGGGTTGGTTTGTATCCGGTCTGGTGAGAAGCAATTCCACGGTATTTTGGTCCCCCTTGTTGACTGCCCAAGTGAGCGGAGTCCTTCCCTGGTGGTCAGTCAAGTTCGGATCAAGTTGGTCCATCCTAAGAAGCGACTCTATGATTCGCACGTGCCGCCTCTGCACAGCGCGGTGGAGGGGGGTTATCCCTTCAATATCTTGGGCGTTGACATCGATATCTTGACGGCCAAGAAGTACCATAACCACTCCAGAGCTCTCAGTCCCCACTGCAACGTGCAATGGGGTCTGCCTAGTACGGTCTCTGGCGTTCACGTCAAATCCATGGTCGAGTAATAGCCGAGTAATCTTAGTATGTCCCCTCCCAGCAGCAATAAAGAGCGAATTAGCAACGCCATGGCTGTCATGCGGACCAGGCGATGAACTAAATTTGGCTAATTCTTCCAAGATAGCTTCTGTCACTTCCGTGCTCCCATTAATTATTGCCTTTTCCAGCGGTGTCTCCCCTCGGTTGTCCACCACGTTCACCTCAGCCCCCTTCCGCAGCGCGATCCGTACCACCGAAAGCTCACCACGAAGAGCAGCAAAGCTTAGTAGGGTGCGTCCCTGGTTGTCTCGGAAAGAAAGATCAAGGGTCTCCTCAGCCAGCATGTCCTTCACAAGCTCCTCATTTCTAAAAAGCATTGCCAGAAAGGTTGGCGTCCGGCCTTGACTGTCTTGCTTGTTGATGTCGGCTCGGCCTGTGGATAGGAGGCGCCGGGCAATCTCTGCGTGTCCGTTGACCGCGGCAGTAGCAAGAGGTGACAGTCCATATGCTGTGTCCTGACAGTCTATTTCAATGTCTTTTCCCCCGATAAGCTCCTCAACGACGGCTGTATGGCCCCGGTTGGCTGCGCACCACAGCGCAGTCTCCCTGTTATGGTTCCGGAAGTTGATGTCGATATTCTGTGCTCTAAGAAGGACCCGGACGACAGATATGGACCCATGCTTGGCCGCCCATATCAGCGGTGTATCGTGTTCATGAATAGCGTTAACATCTGCCCCATATTCGCAAATAAAAGTCTCGGCAATCTCAGGGTTTCCTCTTTTAGCTAACCAAGGCAGCGCACTGCTGTTTTGCTGCCGGACGTTGAATTTATATAGTATCGGGCGAAGGATATGATATAGTTGACGATTGGTCTTTGTGAGTGACAGAATGTCTCTAGCCAGTCCGAGGTTTTCCGCTATGCTAACGACTAGCTCCACCGGTAGAACGAGAAGATGCATCTATGGAAGTCAGTATCCGCCATGTATCCCCTTTTTAGTACATGGAGTATGGCAGGGCGCATACATTCAATCAAAGTCTCACCTGGCGTGTCCTTGACTTTGTGAGAAAGACTTCGACGGGAGATATGAGTCAATGAATTCTCGGGTACCAGCACGAGACAGGACCTATTATAGGGCACTATTTTCAGTGTCGGCACCCGGATGAGTTGGGTGTACAAGTCTTCCAGAATTTGCCATGCGGATCCAATATATGAAGCATTTCGTGGCTTATACGATAAACTCGAACGATTCTTGGGGACACTGCAGTTATATCCTGTGGTTTAAGCTACTGCAGCTCCTGATTCGCGTTATTTTAGATCGACAAATGACCTTGAGTTTAAGGAATTACACCATTGTTATTACGTCTATTAAGATACAAGAAGCAACGATAAAAATAACCCTAAGGAGAAAGGGAAAGAAGAAGAATATTTTTTGGTTGGATATCACAATGAAGGACGCCCCAAGAGTGCGCTGCTGCAACTGCTTCAGCAACCTCTGGCACCAAGCCAACGGTTGCTGGGTCGAAGGAGTGGGATTGTCCGAATTGAGAAGATAGCGGGCTAAGCTTCCATCCGGCCCTCTGGAGTGAAGCGGGTCATCGTGCCGGGATGCAGTGCATTTGTCGGGCCCATGAACGCATTATAGGACTTAAGTGCTTCTCGGATGACGGACTCTATCTTGAGCGAGCTGTGGTACTGCGTGTAAACAATTAGTAATTAATACCCGTCCCTTCGTTTTGCATTTTCGAGTGAACCGGTCTTAGGTGCCTGTTCCAGCGTCTGATCTGCCCTATAAAGTTTCTTACGACTTTTCTCATCATAGAATGCGACATTGATTGGCCGTTATTCAATAAGGCAGCGATTGTATATGACATGTAGCGTTGCCTGGAAGAATTGACTACTTGTGCCTAGGTCATGAAAAGTGGAGATTTCTCGAACAATTGTTCGAGAAATCTCCACCTTCGAGTCCGCAATTTGCCCATGATTGGACCAGAGCGCTGCCTCACCAGTTTAGAGTCGGCTCTGGCCGTGCCCTGGTGGGCATTCGGATACGTAAGGAACCCCGCCTCACTTCCAACTTTAAACTTGGCCGGACTCTGGTGGGCGCTCAGACACCCACCGTACCCGGCGTGGGTACAAAATGTTGAGCTTCTCCACAATCGATTGAACCCAATTCCAACGGTGAGTTTCTTCTAATATTCTTCAACTATTTGAAGCTGCGACCGAGATGACAAACACGGAAGATGTTTGCCGCGCGATAGATTTTTTGATTGACTACTTACGTTCATATGACATTGCAGTTGCAGAGCAAGTCAACCTTTTTTTCTCTCCAATTAAACGCGGTGATATTAGTGAAGCCTTGACAGTGCTTCGAGGGCGTTTGTGTCAAGTAGCCGACAACCAAACAACCTCCAAAGGGTCCGACAACGAAGAGCCTGACAATCATGCGGGTAATGAAGAGGTTGGGGAAGAGCCTGAACAGGAACCCAACAGTTATGAGCCTCATGAAGAGACAAACATGGATACCAATACCAAGTCCAGTGTCCAGTCTAATGTGGAAGAAGAGCCCGACGATGAAGAGTCCAACGTCGAAGATGAAGAATCCAACGCCGAAGCAGAACCCGAGGATGAAGAGGCCAGCATTCAGTCCAACGTCGACGAAGAACCCAATACTGAAGAGACTGACTTGGCGAAGTCAATTTACAAGTCATTCAGTGATGACTTCGAAGAACGCGCGCGACGCTTCATTTTTACCTATAACGACGATCGCCATAGTCATTTCTGGAATAGGCTGCCCCAGCTCAACGATGGGGAGGTCATCCCTCAATTGATCAAAGCGCTCGACGGCCGCGATGCTTTGGGCCAGAGGCTGCTTGAAAGAAAATTATTCGAACAGGTTGAAATTTTTGAAACCCAGCTAAGCTCGACTGTCTTGAAAAGGGGCGAATCAATCAAAGGCGTGGCTCTGCAGTGCGCCCTAGGACATCAGGCTACTCGAAGCGAATTGTTCAGGGTTGACCGCGGGGAGAAGTTCTCGATATTTGAGTTTATCGATTTGTTCCGAATTTCGGTGCCGCATTGGACAATGTGGGTGAAATCCTCGGAACCTCCTCTTTTACCAACTGATAATCTATAGATGGCGGCAGATATCAATGCACGAGGTCCAAGCAGTACGCAATAAACTAAAGAAGGCTGAAGGCCAATTGGCTACAGATCTCTCCGAATGTCTTCAGAAAGTCTATGACTGTCTACCGTCCCTACCTACTACGAACGATCGAACTCGACCCGAGGGGCCCGTTCCCGGTTCCGCAAATGCGGGAACATCCCATAAGCGGCCAGCATGTGATTTCCCTCTGGCTACGAAAAGACTATGTCTTGGTCAGAGAGGGCTACTAAACTCCGTGGTGCGACCGGAGCCTGGAAATAACGATTCAGCCCGTCCAGGTACGTCACAGGACGCCTCACCTCTACAAGACTTCAATCCTCAATTGAGTTCAACAGTCAGCAACTACGACGTCGAAGCGATTGTTGCTGATGTCAGGGAGGCTATTAATGTCGAAGCCGAACCTCGATATACCCCAGGTATAGATGGTTACAGGATCAACAATGGGTTTATCATCAATACTGAGCCGGGAGTCCCTCATTCTGCATGCACGGATGGCTACCAGAATAACAACCCTCTAATAGAGGCGATTAATATCGAAGCTGAGCCTCGATATACCCCAGGTATAGATGGTTACAGGATCAACAATGGGTTTGTGATGAACACTGAGCCGGGAGTCCCTCATTCTGCATGCACGGATGGCTACCAGAATAACAACCCTCTAATAGAGGCGATTAATAT
>JALZZM010000076.1:12739-53477 GCA_023619275.1 Aspergillus sp. M3606 | reverse complement strand
CGAAGCTGAGCCTCGATATACCCCGGGTATAGATGGTTACAGGATAAACAATGGGTTTGTGATTAACACTGAGCCGGGAGTCCCTCAATCTGCATGCACAGGTGGTTACCAGAATAATGATCCCGTAATGCACGCCTTGATACAAGCGATGATTGTTCAACCTGCAAGTCACAATAATAATACCGCCTCAACAGACAGGACTTTGTCGGACGGACATCAAGTCTACCAATGGTCTGCGCCGAGCACTCCAAACAGCCAATACCCTGTTGCCGCGATATAGTATCGGAAGGAAGATGGATTGTATCAAAACAGACATTGATTATCGTGGAATTTAGTACAATAGCCAAGCAAGTGTTTGATCCACCTGACACTAGATCACGTCAATTCGCTTGGGATTGTTCAGGATTCTTGGGAGGATACGCGACGACGCAGTAGAGCGAGCCAGATATAATGGTCTCATTGGAGAAATGGAAAGGCTCTGACTTCGGAACGAGCTGGGGTCCATGTACGACTTGAGGCTCAGGCGTTCCTGGAATAATAGATATTGGAATAAGATATGCTGATGTGGCCGTCAATTTCGTAAGGCCCGTTATCTTCCAAAGTTGTAATTCATGGTTCTTGAATCGATCCGGCAGTTCCGATGCAAATTTAGGCCACAGACTCTCAAGTGTCTTGTCATTGCAGATTGACGTATGCTGGCCGCGTTTTGTCCACTGCGCTTGGGGAAGAAATTCCACAAGCTCGTCCATTATGCCTTTTCTGCGTTCTTCGAGGTAACGTAAAACGGCGGGGTGTTGATAAAGTTCTGCAGGTGAAAATCTTTAGTAGTAATCCAAGATTGCGCAAAGTGACATCACTTACATTCGCGTCCGTGAAATAAACACCACTGAACAAAAAGGGCTTTCAGGCAAATTGATATTCGAGTAGTCGAGTATAAAAGCAAAGGCAGATGGTTGACTGCCTGCGTAACAGCAGACGTGAGGGGTTGGATGCCCGAACTCGATACGTTATCCAGGGCAGACCACTACCGCAGTCTTCTCCATGCCCCGTCAACTCAAGATGTGGGGCACCGTCTCAAGGCTAGTCATATGATTCGGTATCAAAATCAATAGGGGAAAGGCATTCAAGTTCAGCATCTGAATTCAAGGACTTTAGTTCGCAATAACCTTGCTAACCCCATGGATAATGTTCGCTTTGGACCTGTCACCGGTTGTGATGAGGACCCGAGGCCCGCCTTAGGACCATCCGCCCTCGGACAGCACTTTGCCCTTCCAGAGCTGACCATGGATTCTCGGCACTCCGCAGGAGTCCCTACCTGGGCCCCACCAACAATAGGATTGCCATTCCTTTCGCTGCAAGAAGGCACCCAACGGGCACATAATAGAAATAAGTCAGGACCCGATGTAGCTGCGATGAGGACTTGGCCACGGCAAGCGTATGACGTTTGCGTGTTGGAAAACGCCAACGAAAGTTTGATTAGCCTGCTTAATAATCCTCACCCATAACTAACTTAATTACCAAGCTAGTTACTCTTGGAGTTCCTTTTTGACGCCTTTGTCAATCAGAGCGCGAGCCAACTAGGTCAGCGTTACCTACTAACGAGCAAATAAAGCTGCAGAAAGCTATATAAACCGGTGACTGTGGGGCGAATAGCATATTCAAAGTCCCTGACCTGGATCCAGTTATTTTTACTCTGTGATTTAACCATGGAGGATTGTTAGTCTAGCATTGGAACTTCGAGATCAAGTAAACGAGTGGGCTCTTGGCGCTTAGTCATGCTTCACCAACCTCCTCGCGGCTACTTTAGGAACCTCGAGCCCAGCTTCCTGCTACTTCGCCGTTCCCAGAGCATTTCAATAATATTTCATGGCCCAATGTCATCTCTTTGGTGGCTGACCTTGGCATCGCGGCGTACTATGTTCTCGTTCGCGAAAAAATCGCTCTGGCAGCTACCGCCCACCTCAGGGACTCCAATTTCTCAGCAGGAACCTGTCGACGAAGAGGTATGTCCTGACTATAATTCAACAAATTTTTACCCAGCAAAGCCCGGAGAAGTACTCGCCAAGAAATTTCAACTACTTGTCAAAATCGGCTGGGGTTCACAGTCAACTGTATGGCTCGCCCGGGACATTTCAAGGTACCAATCCACATCCGTAGCCACGCTTGCCTGCTTCATGTTGACTACCGAGAATCTGACCATGACCCTCAACATCAAGACTTAAATGGCAATCTGAAGAAACCGTTGCCCTGAAAATAATCAACAGTAATAATTCAGACAATGCTCGGCATGAGAAGGAGATTGAAAGCCATATCACACAGCAGAAACCAGAGCATCGTGGCCGAGTGATTCTACGGACATGCCTGAATGACTTCGAGGTAATTGGCCCGAAAGGAAAGCACATATGCCTTGTCTATGAACCGATGAGAGAGCCTCTCTGGATTTTCCAGAGGCGTTTCGTTGATCGCATGCTGCCTTTGCCCATTGCGAAGGCATACATATATTTCCTCCTTGTTGGTCTTGATTATCTTCACTCAGAGTGCAAAGTTGTCCACACAGGTAAGTATCTGGCACCATTTTTCTGGGAACATAAGACCTAACCAACTCATTAGATTTAAAGCTCGGGAATATTCTCATGAGCTTTGAGAATGAAAACATTCTTACCGACTTCATTAAACGGCAACAACCGATGCAATACAAGGTTGATGGCAAGAGTGGTCGGACTATCTACCGCTGCCATAATGACTTTGGTGCTCTTGACGGGAGAGAAATCAAGAATATGGTTCCCAAAATAGCGGATTTCGGACTCGCAACAAGACTCGATAATCCGTATGCTCAAACGAGAACGGTTGGAGAGCACCTTGGTATTTATCCTATCCAACCGGATTATTACCGTGCTCCAGAAGTAATTCTTGGCTGCGGTTGGGATTTCAAAGCAGATATTTGGAACCTCGGTGTGCTGGTAAGGCCCCTGTGACTTGTTTCTGGAGGTGGATACGAACACAATGGGCTTCTATTTCCCTTGCGCCTTGTTTCAACCGCTTGCTGGGGGTTAATACTAATGTTTCTGCTAAGCTGTGGAATATCCTTGGCAGCAAGGAGTTGTTCCAGCAGGTACATGACACAAACGGTCGATATGATGCAAAGTCACACCTCGCGGAAATGATTGCTCTACTCGGCCCACCCCCAAGGGTATTACTCGCGAAGTCAAAAACCATGTCGATGCACAACTGGCCCCATCCTGTTATGAATGATGTTGGGGAACTCTGCAATAATGCACAAGAATTCTTTGGTGGGCCTTTCTTTAACGCAGAAGGTGGGTTGACAACCATCGTACGTCAATATCTGGGATTCTGACTTCGTTCAAGATAAATTCTGCCATAGTAATTTGATCCCATCTCGAAGCTTGGAAGACACAATTCCATTCGAAGAGAAAGATCGGGACGCGTTTCTGTCTTTTGTTCGACAAATGCTTACGTGGTTCCCGCATGAGAGGAAAACAGCTCGGGAACTGATGAACCATCCGTTTCTCAAGCCTGGAGGTTGACCAACAGCATAGTTGCTTCAGGAAATGAAGCAAATCCTACAGAGAGCCTGGACCCAAACTAGCTTTATAGTATCTACGCTGTCAACATTGGGAGTTTACAGTGCTCAAGAGGCCCATTATCCAGCCGCATTTAAGCGTGTTCGCAGAAATTTTGTCTTTGTACAACCAACCTGTTGCTCGTCCGTATAAAACCCGTTATTCACACGATCTCTCTTCGCCGCCCCCCAAATAAACAAACTACACTATATCGCAATAGCCACAGCACATCAGGGTCTTTCCGTTGACATCATTGGGCAGGGCCGGAGCCTTCGGGGGCCTCAGGGTCACGCGGAACTTTGACTCGGCCATACGTAGCCTTCGAAAAGACGACCGTCCCATCCGGGTACACATGCGCAGACGTAACACGCGAATCTCCGTTCCTCAGTGTTATAGATCCGTGGAGGGGATCATTATTCTTTATGGTCGGATGGGGGTCACCTCTAGTCCGCTATTAGTCACTGGTCAATTGAGAAGCCCCGGGGAGCGGTAATATATACTGCACAGTGCCCGAATCCACTTTGTCAAGTAGCTGGGGGACAAGGTCCACGGCGTTTTCGGCATAATGCTTGACCCACGCGACATCCTGAGTTGTTCCTCTACTACTCCAGGAGAGGGATTTCAATTTCTGGGCTGCGGTAGAAAATGCGCGAGACATGTCTGTCACTGGCGGAAGGAGATAGGGTTTAGAAGCAACGTGAGTAGAGAATCGTCGGATTGCTGAGGAGAGAAGCACGAGTATGAGATTTGTTACAACGAGGACAGACATGAATAGCGAATGAGCGGGTATTTATGTTCTCCCACCATTATCCAGCGCGAAGGGCTATCTCTGGTGGTCCCAAGGCCACCTTCTAAGCGCTTTAGTGGGATTGGAAGGTGAGGGTGTTCCCAGGAACCCTTACAGTGCGCCTTCCAGTTGAAAGCGAGCTAGCTGGGTTTCCAAAATACCAAAGCGCGTAGAACTAGATCTTAGGATTGGTTTCTGGGCATGTTGCGGTCTCTTAGCCACGACTTGTTACACCCGAAGTTTCACTTAGCGCCTCGAGACGCAAAGCACCGACGCTGTGTGTCCCGGTAGCTATAATCATCAGTTCAAACGACAGGGATCAGTTATCCTCTGGAGTACTATATTACTTTTGTAATTTAGAAACGAGCCTTCGACAGGCATGCCGTCAAACAAGGGCCGACCTGGTACTTTCGGCTGGGAGGGCCTTGGAGCCACGCTTTGTCCTAAATCAGTCTGATCCGTATTATCGGATCTACTATCCCAGGCTATCCTGCGCTTCTTGACCGCCGTTGTAACGATAATGAGAAGTCAATCGTTTGATGCGGAGCATGATTCGGATTATCCGCAACAAAGTGCTTCCGTATGGCGGAACTACACGCGAGGAGAATCAGAGTTCGTCCGACCATTCTATTCGAGATGTAGCTATGCCCTATGCTATAAAGTACGGCACGAAGATCCATCCGATACTCATCGCTATACCAGGGCCCGGGCAAGAAATAATATTGCATATAATATTTTCCGCGAGTGCTGTCTAATCGCCCCTCCTCCATCCGCTCTCGTACATACCGACTGGATTGGCCGAAATATACGGGGATGGAGCACGAGGTTCGTTCTGGAAGCCGTGTTTCTGGAACTATACAACAACCTCCAAACACCGATCAAGCGCTGAATCCAGGATTAGAATGCAGCAGCAGAATAATCAGAACCGGACTCACAAGACAAGATTTCTTCCTCCCAAACACCAATTTCATAGTCAACCAGTCCATACGGTTCCAACTGGTTACAGATATCTATCAGCTCCGTCCCGATGCTGTCTAAACGCTCAGCCTTGAAGGGCAGGGCAGTGGCCCACGGGGAAGTTGCGATGTCAAAATATTTCAAAAAGAAGGCAAGCCAAGTGATGTTGAAATCGCGCCATATTTGTAATTGATCGGAATACGCTAATTGGTCGTCGCGATCAAGACCTGCCGTCAATTCTCGATCAGCTCAAATCAAAACAGTGCGATCCAACAGGGCAAGGGTGGCAATACCGACGCGCCTGAGATTGACCACGAGCCAACTGGATAATTTTAGCAATGACATGCTAGCCTCAGCAATCCGCGCGGCTCGTATCTGGCAAAGCGTTAGCCGGATACAGCGCCGGAAGAACTCAAGCTCTGACAGCAGGAGGTTGGCGGGCCCGTCAATATCGAACCAAGTCACCGGCGCGGCTTCGCCTGTCATGGGAGGTTGGCTATTGATCTGATAGTCATAGGGATCTGGTTGAGGACGAGACAGTAGAGTGAACTGCGACGGCAACTGCTCGAATCCTGCTGGCTCGAAACCATGATACAGAAGAGAACGTGGAATAGAAAAGGCCATTCTGGGGAAATGGGTTGAGTGGAGCTACGGGTGTCCGCCATGTGAGGGGATAGATGGGATACTTATAGGCTACAGTGTGCCTACGTTTAGTTCAACTGAACCGCCTGTGGCTTGCCTTCCGGGAAGTTACAAGCCTACTTTTGGAACGCAAAGAAAATGGTGAGTCTCTTAAATTTATCAACCACTTTGTTCCATATGATGCCACCAGACGTAGAATTGAGCCTCCAGAAACTAAAAAATCTGATTAATAAAGCTCCCGGAAAGGTTGAGGCCGAGATTACAGCAACAAAAACACCAGCAATAATAAAAAGACGATAAAGAGCATTAGTAGCAGGGTTCAAGCTGGCTAACAAATAGATAGAGTATAGGCTGTTCACAGCATCAACTCCTACATTTTAGCCACCCAATTTGGAACAGTCACCGGTGCTCGGGCTGGAAATTCCGCAAAGCATCGACTGTATCCACATTCCCGACCCTTTCTGCCCAGGATTCCGGCGTTATATTCCAGATAATATCTCGTGCCTTGGTGTTGGCTCCCTTTGCGAGAAGGAGCTTGATAATTTTTATATATTCTGTATGTTCTCCCACTGCAGCAATAGCCAAGGGCGTAAATCCACTCTCATCCTTAAAGTCAATTTGTATATCTTTCTTCTCTAATAATAGCCTAATAATCTTGAAATTGCTATAGTAAGCAGCACACTATAATATACTGGAGAACCTCTGTCCGTCAGATATGCTTGGAGGAGGGATCCACGGTAAGCAAGGTAAGGAGGATGATATGCAAGGCGGTAGCATCTTAGGGGCAATACTGGACTTTGCAGAGGCATCACAAAGGTTTCAGAGCCGCGCACCACAGGGCCGCTGAACAGAACGCCAGGCAGGAAGGCCACCAAAGGCCATGACGAGGCTCTAAATTCGTCGGGAAGTAATGGTTCACTGTACATAGGCATATATAAGGACTAGATAGTGGTACCCTGCATATCGCCTGAGGCGAGGGGTCAGCGTATGAATCACACACACACACACACACACACACACACACACACACACACACACACACTGTATCCAGCTTCTCTTCGTATGCCTGCAGTCATTAAACACGCCCATAAGTAAATCAAATAATGTATATCGCGCCTGTCCGTCAATACACCTGAGGTGCGTCCGACGTGCTGTCAACGTATCATTCTGGTCGATTTGCTGACCGTTCATTTGGGCGGTGGAGGGGGTGCGCCTGGTTTCTTCACTCCGGTGGTGTCGTATGCGCCTCGAGCTATAGTTGGTGCTGCGTCTCGAGCCATAGTCGGTACTGCGTCTGGTCTGATCAACTCTGAACCTGCATATATCTCAGGATTCACCTACGGATAATTGTAGGGCAACTGGTTTTAAGAATTAAAAGGGCACTGCTTACTGCCGACCACTGGTAACCAGCAGATTGAGGCAACTTATAGGCCGGGGGATCTAGTCGAGCCAGGGAATATTTCGCGAGTAGGTACCTTATCTCAAAGGTGAATAGAGCTATACCAGCCAGTTCCATTGATCACAAAGGCTAAATCATCCCACGCACTTAGTATGGCGATCAGGTGGGTGGGTCATCTGTCATTGACCGTCCAGAACAAGTTCGGAAGATAGCTTAACAATGTTTACATTTCTGTCCTTGCGATAACTCAACAGATGAATAATACTCCCTTTCTGACGCCGGAGTAATAACTTCAAGAGCTCCTTAAATTGCATGAGTAAGCTGGATGAGCACAGTTGCTAAAAACCCCTATATATTGAACTAAAATAACTATGGACCTCTGTCCTGACAGCTAAGCCAAACTGGTTCGCCGACAACCCAACGTTAACATCCCCCACTCCGCTAGCAGAGCCATAGTCATAAGTAAAATTGCACAAGTTGCCCGCTGACCAACAATGTCCTGTAAGCTTGTTTAAACGCGGATAGGGACGTACCAAATTAAGTGGGAGCGCAGGGCCGGCAGAATTTTTGATTGCAAGTATTACCCTATATATATCACAGAGGCAGGGTTAATTTTACATTCCCGATCACTCGGTTTAATGACCAACGAAACACAATAAACGCGACGAAGACTAGGTTCCTGATAGTTGCAGGCGTATTTAAGTCTTCGTCCCAGGTGAAGGTAATTGGTGGTACGCAAGAACGTGGTATTCACTCGAAATTTGAAGTAGTCATGAAGGGGGAGAAACTAATATAAAACCTGGCTGTGCGGGATAAAGGAGGGGAAAAGAATTCACAGTAAATATATCTAAGTTTGAGAACAAGGGTACAGAACAATAATTTGGCCGAGGAAAGGTAACTGCAAAGCAATTGGAAGATGGGAAGCCATAGAATTATATACTAGAAGTGCGTTTCGCAGCCAGGTCTGGGCAACACGAGTACAGATTTACTATCGACAGAATATCTCTCGACACAGTCGTTCAAGGTGTTGGGAAGGAGCCCATGACAAGACTCGCCCTCCAGTTCAAATGCAGACCTCGGCCTTATGGCTCCCCGCGTAGATAACCACCTTGTTCTATATCTCCAGCCCCAATTTGCCGTAACCGCTCATCTTGCGGGTCTATGCGCAGTAACTGCCTCATCCATTTTAAGGAATGTTGCAATTGCTCGATGAGCCTGGCCCATGTGATGTGGAAGTGATGCATCCGCCTCGCGGCGGATGATTGGCCGTCTGAGCCCGCAGGGTTACTGTTCTTATTTGAAGACAGTGCGTTGGCACTTGGTGCAGATGAACAATTGACTGGAGAGTCTACGAGTTGACTAGACTGTGCACATGGCAGGGGTTCGCCGTCTGAGCCCGGGGGATCACTCATGTACGAGGCGTCCCTCCATATGACAGGGCGGTCTGTTCCTTTGATTAAGTCAGGAATCACCATCACGCATTCTAAGGGTTCAATGGATTCGTACCAAGGGCATCGGAATCCGGTCGCGCAGCGCTGTACCTGGCCATGGCTGAGAGTAGGCCGATGAAGCAATGCATGAGTACCTACGGCGAGGCTGGCTATCTTTATACCACATTGATCATGATCTTCACATCTTTATTTTTTTCTTCCCTCCTATTGAATATGCCGGTTGGCTGATGTCGTCTCTTTCCCGGGTTGCTTTGAATGGTGGCAGAATATGCATAGATAGGCTCAGACCGTCATGGCGTCCTGGACAACACGTGAAACTAAGCTTACGCCAAATTTATACGATTGAAGAATGGAAGGCAGACATGAAGCTATTCTCACAGTGAAGAGATCCCAACTGCCTTAGGCTAGTAACCCGTGTTGCATGAGAAGCAAACACTCTTCTCGAATTCTATCGTAATCCTCCCTTGCTAGGCTTGTTGCGCGTGGCAATTGCATTGCACCATTAAGGAGCTTTGCTTTCTTTAAGAGGTCGTACAGGGAAGCAAACCCGCCCCTCCAACAAGACTCAATTATCTGATCTAGACTCGCTCCACCTAATTCAGGAAACTCCATCTTTTGAAGGCGTTCAACAACCTCTGTGCCATCTTCGGTCAGATCCTCATACGGCTCGTATCCCCTTGTCATGGTATAGATAATTGAACCGATGGCAAACTGCTCGGTTCTAGCGCCGCAAACCCCAAACGTTCCGTTTTCACTTCCTGCCTCAGGTCCTAATAGACGCGCCCATGGGGGTGGAGCACCAGCATATGGCGCGCCAATACTGACCACACCATCAAAATCCGTAAGTTTTAGATGGTCTTCGGCGTCAAGAAGCAGGTTTGGTGGCCGGAGATCACCATGTACGCATCCAAAAGACTCGAGCCAAGCTGCAGCGCTGCAGAGTTCCATAGTCCATCGCTCAACCAATGCCGTAGACTCGGTTTTGGAGGCTTGAATCCCAGTTACGCCACTGGTACGTGTCTTGCTGTTTTGCAATCGCTGGTCTAAGCTTCCCCCGCTAAGGTATTCTAGAAATATACCATCAGGAACACGCAGGAAGCTTCGCACTATGTCCGGGCAAATATCATGTTTTTCTAGCATGTCAAAGACTTTAACTTCTCGACTGAAGGCTGAATCATTCGTGTCCTTTGGGTACTTGAGGGCGATGCGCTCATTGATCCGGTAAACCCATCCTACAGCCCCGACAGACAAGAAGTGATGTGACGTTAAGCGGTGAGGCAGTTTGGCAAGTTCCATGTTTGTGACTCTTCCAGAGGTTGGAGGCAGTTAAGGAAAAGAAGAAAAAAAGAGAGAGCGAGATGTCAATAAAAAGTGTAGATTTGTTGAGCTCTTCAAGATAGCGAGTGACTTAAGTAGGAATGAGCAGGAGCCCTGACCCTCGCAGTGAAAACCAGCTAGCTAATCACGCCCCCGATTTACCCCACTTGCCCGCTGCATCCTTGACCCACGACCTGTCGTGGACGCAATCATCACACGGCTCGCGCTTAGACGTCTGGCCGAAATGCTCTGGTCCAGTCTTCTGGATTCCACAACCCCCACAGCCGTCCCAGGGAATCAATGTAGCTGGCGCATCGTTCAACTTGTGACCGCAAATGAATTTAACGTTGGGTATAACGGCCTTGCACATGGTTTGAATATCGAATGGCAAATGTGTGGTTCGATTGAAGGCTCAGGGCCGGTTAGCTCATATATGAAGTATGTTTCCACCAAATTATAGCACTTACTTTCGATAACTGAAGCGTGTTGAGGATGAAGTGCCAAACAGCATCACTTCTGCTTGCCTTAAATAATGAAGGATTTGGGGGGAAAAAATAAAAAAAGGAAAAGAAAAACGGAGGCATGTTCCAATGGCAGGCATCGCAGTGGTTAAAGCGTGCTGATTAGGGTGACATTGGCCGATCATTGCGCTTCATCCGGGAGAGGGTTCAGTGTCTCTGTACTTCTTCACACTGCACTTCACCCTTCTTCGTCCCGTGACCTGCCTCAATCCCCTTGATAGACTAACCTATCTATAAGTCTATCAAAGGATCGCAGGAAAAAGTGGAGATTTCTCGAACAATTGTTCGAGAAATCCCCACCTTCGAGTCTACCATTTGTCATTAGAGCAGGACGCCACCTCACTTCCAGGAGCTGGCCGGACCCTGGCGGGCGCTCGGACATGCAAGCCAGTCTTGCACCAGCCTACGTAATCAGACTCCCAGACACAGGGTTATAACATTACGGCTCGCAATGGACCCGATATACGAGGTAATCGCTCCACTGAAAGCGCGAAACTATCAGTGTACACGGCCAGCCTGAACGCACAGTTTCACTTATGCATGTTAATTGAAATAGTGGCGGAAAATGGAACTAGAATCGCGAGCATTAATGAACGCGTGTTTCCTCCATCTCTCTATCTCAGTTGTCAATCACTCTTGAAGTTTTTCCATACAGATTCATCCCGACGTGCTCTATCATCAACTGTCAGTCAATTAATGGATATGGGGGCCCCCCCCACCCCCCCCTCCTCTGGGGGCCCCCCCCACCAAGACGTTAACGCTTCAATTTCAAGGCACCTATTAAATGATCGTCGCCTTTAGCGTTACTGTGTTCCACCCTTTACCTATATAAACTGCATTAGTTTTCATTCGATCTACCATTCCCTCATCAATCCATCTCATCCACCTCCCTCTGTTTGATTGAGCAAGATAGCGTCCTCGGTCCAGTATCCACATAAGATAAAGAGGATTCCCGACTTCACTATATACAGGTACCGCACCTGGCCACCGCGTTAAATGTGCAAGAAACCCAGCTAGTCGTTCCCGCACCACCAGCGGTCTGCCAACCACTATTCGCTGAATTCCACTCAAACGACAAGTTGTCCGGCGCAAGAGTCGGGAACCAATCTTCTCAAACATACATACCAACACCGCCGAGTTTCAGCGTGGCTTCAAATAATACCAAAAGAATATTCCCAATACAGCTCCCTTTACGTTACCTGCAGAAGTCTAGAACGAACTGTGAGTACGAAATGGGCCGGACAGCGGCAATGAATACCACAGAAAAAATAATTGAATGTTCCCCGGACGGAACTTCGTGCTTGGCTTGCCGAAAGTCTGGTGCTGACTGCGAAACCGAAAATATGCGGCAAGTTGGGTGCAAGAATAACCAAAGCGAGATAGAGAAACAGTGGTGGTCTTTTTTGTTAACGGGATCGGAAGAAGAGGACCCTCACGATGGAGTCCAGATATACGCTAATAGCTATCGCCAACCTGTTTTCCCACATCCTGCCACACACAACGCCAACCAAGGTGCAACTCTTCACCTCTCACCCTACCAAGAACGAACGGAAGACCCAAACATATTCTTATCCCATCAGGTCTCTGAGCTAGGAAGGCTTCATCAACCCTATGCAGCTGAGGCCAACACTCTACCAGTAGTAATGGATAATCCTCCATGCCTACCAAGTCAGCCGGTATTGGGTTTTGATAATCCCAGTATGACTTGCTACGTTTCACCCGAACACAACGATGTTCCGATGTCAGTGGATATTCTATCGTGCCTATCGGGTGAGCAGTTATCAGGAATGGAGGGGCGGGAAACGACATTGCTGAAGGTACAGGAACAAAATGATCCTACGATGGCACCAAATGAATACGGGGTGACGCTACGTGATGCCCGAACAGCAGACCGAGGTTCAAAAAAAGACTCCGGATATGAGAGTATAATCGACGGCATTAAACCTATTCCATATAAGCGGACTAGCACTGCTTGCTACGCTTGTCGGAAGAGGAAAATAAAGGTAAGTGAGCCATAATAACATAGTATACAGCTAACATGAACTCATAGTGTTCTGATATAAAGCCATGTAAACGTTGTTCACAAATTGGGGTTGAATGCACATTCCCAGAGTATCATCGGCGACGGCGGTCAAAAAGGGATGTGAGTGCTAATTTTTATTACTTGTAGTCCATTACTAATTTCTATTGATTCATTCGCAGCATTTCAAAGACAGGCAACATGTGTTTGTCGCAAATAATCAGACCGTGAGTGTAATCTCGCATGGTGGACCGCATACGACATAAATGCCTAAATTCCTTTCCACTTGTACCCAAAGATCGTTCCACACTGCTATATCTCTCGGTGTCTGTTCCACTACACGTCACCAGAGAGATCATGGTTTTGGAATATAGTAAATGCCTTGTTCCGCTTTTTGTAGTAATAATGATAAGTTATTGAAAGCACAGGTATCGCGCTAAATCTGAGAGGAACTTGGACAGTATGGTAGACGGGGTTGACTGCAAGGTAATGTCCAGCTTGACAAGGGACGCTCGGTCCAGGATGATCACTTCGATAATCTGAATGAGTTTCATAAGGCGACAGAAATTTGCCCTTGGAAAGGATCTGTCTGGTGCGCTTGCGAACAGGTTGTTGATCTAGGGGGCTGAGCGCAGTACGGCCATATGACCCAAGACCTGGTGATGCACCTAGCAAGTCACCTACTCAGCAGCTGCGGGTTTGTCTTTGTGGAGTGTTAAGCTTCAGCTTCTTGCAGGTATGCTCCATGTTTAAGATGCTGACTCTTGGATTTAAACTATATGCATGCTTATACTCTGCCAGTCATTAACACCCTTAACGTAGCTTCTTGCACTACCTTGATCTACCTTCAGAAAGCACCGTTCACGGAGGATACGCACAACAAGGCGTTGGCAAATGTCCACGTCGATGTTGTAACCAATCAGTGGACTGCTGAACAGTTGGGAGCCTACTACAGGTCTGTGGCAGCACCTCTTACTCCAGTGCCTGCAGAAGTCATGGAGTATGAAAGGCGGCTACCGAATACTAGCTTCACACACCATGGCCAACATTTGAAAATCTTAAATGGCATTCTGATCTCAACATCCTGCCCTGATTTTCGCGAGCTTCAAGTGGCATCCATGATCACCGGGTACTGTTATCTTGTTCTTCTATTGCTTTCCTGATCCGGTCTCACCCTGAGTAGATTTCCCAAAACCTGCTCAAAACAGACCGTGTGGCAGGCTGTATCTCAGAACCCACGGACATAACTTCTGATTTGCAGAAAACACCAGAAGCGCATAGTGATCGCTTGATCCGCATTATAGGGAACCTATCGCACCTTCGCGCAGACATACGCGAGAAGAAGATAACAAACCCAATGAAAATAAGTGGCCAAGCAAAGTCAATTTTGGATGAGCTCTTAAAATGGGATGCAGATGGGCAAAGATTTTATGGTTCCGCCAGGACTCCACTAATGTCCGAGTTTATAACGCCTGGCTATGATACATCCGCATTCCATATAATGAATCAATATCGATCTGCGCGGCTTTCTATTAATTGGATTCTGCCAACCTACTCTTCGTCCATTTTGCTCTGACCTTGAAGGATTCAGCTCTGATATTCGCGCCAGCGTTACCTTGCACTTCCGTACTCAGGGACCAAAGACTATTGCCCCTCAAAACGCTCTTAACAGTATTCTCTTTCTCTGGCCCTTGGTCGCAACAGCCACTACTTCTACAGACCTTGGACTCAAAGATTGGGTAAATGGCTGCCTTGAAGTGATAGGAACAAAGATGGGTGTCGGCCAGAGCACCGTGCTTCTAAATATGTTAAAAGGTAAAGGGGAATACAAAAGGGCCCAGCTCCTCCACCACAACCCTACCAGAACACTGATTCCCTTGGCATCAGCCCCCTCCGCTGGGTTAAAGCAGCGCCAAGTTGGGGACAGATAAAGTCAAAAAACTGGAAGAATTCTATTTGATCTAGCCTCGCAGGGAAGGGCTTCGTTAGGGATGGAAGAGGTGCCTGGGTGGACCGCACGCTACAAATACCCGCACAATTGTCCTCTGCGAGCAGTATGTAGATGTGCTAGCACTATATCCCCTGAAATCCTTTTGGACTGGTCCAGCATTGTGGGGGTTTTGGGAGTCTGTTGTGTAATGTAATGATAATTATTTGAACTAAGGCAATATACCACTAGCATCAGCTTCTCCGACTTCTGCGCCTTGTCTGCAGCAATCTGTAATCGCGAACTAGCTCGGGTAAGGAATTACACAGGGTTCAAAATTTTGGACAGATTACTTCCTTCAACCTTCCGCCGAAGGGCATTTGTCTCTCTCTCCAGGTTCTCGACCATTGCTTTGAGGGCCTCTATCTCCCTCATGACCTCGTCACGGGACTGAAAGGTTAAATGGACACACTGACCAAACAAACCAGGTAATGTGGTCGTGCCCGGAGGTGAAAGTCGCATCGAATCTAAGTTTGGCGGGCTCACTGGCTCATTCACAGTTGGAGTTGTTTTGTCGGGATGGCAGATTGGGCTATTAGCGGGTATTGGTGCTGGTTGGCTAGCAGGGAGGACTTCAGATGACTGGCTGGGAGATCTCTCAGGCATGTCGCCCAACGAAGAAGTATTTTCGCGCGTCTACCGTTATTGATTAGAGACACGGAAAGGACACAGCAGATATAGAGGACACACTTTATTTCTTTGGGGTCTTTTGGATATACCATGCCTTGAGCTCAGCGGCTTCTTTCGGGTGCGCATCTTCCTCTGTGTGCTAATTAGTAACTTCTCTGGTGGAAAACTAGAGAATTCAGCACTTACTCGGAGTATATAGTTCTTAGCTGATGGAGGGACCTTGGACTGAGGGCGGATCATGGAGGAAAGAGTTTGCGGGTTGAGGGGAAGAGTGAGTATTTCTAGCTCAGGTCTCAGACCTGTGCAGTGAGCAGTCTTTCACCCCCAAGACTCCAAGGGAAGCCAAAGGATCTATAGCCTGTTCCTTCTCATAGCTGAGTGCGCAGACGCACCACCGCGCGGTCTAAGCCAGGCTGTGTCATTTTTGGCTCCCAGACTAGCTGGCGATGTTTGACCCACCTTGGGATATCTTCCGTCATCGAGCGCCCATAGCGCTAGTCGCTCGTACAGTACAAACCTCGTGCCATTCACAGCTTCGGAGTCTTGTACGCTGAGGGAAACGAGAACGTACACGTCATCTGAATCTTTCCGCAGGGGTCCTAGGCCTGGTCGAATGTGGAGACTGTGTGATCGCGCGCTTGCATATCAAACATGCCCTGGCCGGGCCGTATATTCTTGGGATGCATCATGGGCCATGGGCTTACGTGTATCACTAGCACGGCTAGCCTTTTTTTGTGGCCATTTGACGAATTAAAAGGCTTGTCAGCTGGTCGGGTATTGTTCGGGTGTGAGGTAGGGTGTTTAATTGGAGTAGTAGGGTTGGTGTTGCTAAAATGACAATATGACGACATATCACCGAAATTTCCAGGGGTCGATGTACACTGTAGCAACCCACGCCATTGCCAATGCATGTATCAGGGAGATTGTACCCATTAAAATTAAGTGTATATAATTTTGTAATCATAACGCGGTCATGAAATCAGAAGCTATTGCCTTGTCAATCCCGCCAGCCACCATTCCAGATTACATGTGCAATATCTTTCGCCGTGTTGACAGTATCCATCATTCTGTCAAAGAGGAGATCGGCATTAGATGTTTGTCTATCTCCCTGAGGTAGAAAACCCAGGGACGCGAGATAGAAGTTCTGAGCGACTTCATCGTCCTCTGTGGAGTCAACAAACCAACCAAGCCTAACATTCGCAATACAGCCGCCAATCTACGAACATTTTCAAGAACAAGCATTGATACCTTGAGATATGCCGAAGTTGCTGTTTCTGGTGGTCCTCGAACAAGACCAAGGACTAGAGCAAAAATGACCAGTTCATTCTCTGGTCGTCGTCGGATCCAGCTGTTTTCGGAAGTCGAAGACAAGCGTCTCCGGGATATTGGTGGGCAGAAAGCTTATATGGGAGCGGATCGAGGAATAATTCAGTCGGAGGTTCGCTGAAAGGGATTCGAAAATCCCTGCAAGCGCAATGGTCGAAAAAGCTGAAGCTCTTGACTCGCCCGGCAGAGCGAAGGCCGGAGGGATTGGGTCGACGCTTTCCTTCCAAGCGATAACCATTCACTCCATAACTTACATTGCGGTCTTGAGTCTTGCTCTCTATTACAGTGTACTGTTGGACAGTTCTCGATTGACTGTCATCTTCATTTATCGCAAGAGTGCAGGAGCAATTGAAGTACATTATTCTACAAAAATCCCAAGCGTAAGGCCACAAGTTGTCGCCGCAGGCGTACAGAAATTTGGTTGTGGGATATATTGAGAATGTACCAAAGGCTTCCAGGTATGTCTTCATCCCGCTAATAGTCCTTCTGGTCTCATTGATCGATGTCAAATGGCCAAATTGACCTCAGGGTCTTCTCATCTCTTACCGGCTCATCATCGTCTGAACCTGCGTTCGTCAAAACAGCCTGCAACATCCCATCGAATAGTTCCTTCTGCCCTGATTGTGCCGCTTTCCAACCATCCGGGGGTACCCATCCATCTGAGGCTGTATTTAACAAGCTCGACAAATCAGTTCGCAGATTCTGTGCCGCATATCCATCAAGTGCTGTTAATAACAGGGAATCTGGGGCACCGAGGGCCACATCACCTACAGGTGTTCCTCATCCAACTCACTGAAGCCAGTTGCAAATCCTTCCAACTCACTTAAGCGAGCATTGGTTTCTGTCAACAACCGATTCAAATTAGAGCTCTCTGCCCGCAGATCTCTGATCTTGTCCTTTGAGGCAGCATATCGCTCTCTCAGTTGCGATCCAGCACTTTTCATCTCGTCGATGGTTGATTCTCTGCTGGCGATCTTGTCCCGTAGATCATCAATCTCGCTCTGGGCGCTGGCTACGTTATCCCTCTCCCCGGTGTATTTCAGTTTCCAGCTTTCAGCCTGGGATTTGACCATCTCGATCTCCTTTCTCTGTCCCTCAATGGCTTTTCTTTCTTCTTCAATGGCCTTCTCAAGAGATTGAACCTCTTCTCGAGTCCGGGTATGCGCCTTCTTTTCCTCATTGCTGCGCTCCAGTACTTCCTCAATCATCACCTGCTTTCTTGCAACCTTGAGTTCCATCTCTCTCTGCAATGATTCAATTTTTTTCTCCAGCTCCCTGATGTGGTTCCACATGTTGAAGCCAGCTTGGAACTTCGGGTCTTCCAGCATTTTGCTGTCATAGCTATCACCGTTTTGCATGACTGAAGACTGCGGTAGACTGGAAGTGGACGCTTGTGCTGATGTAGGCAGTGATGAGAAAATTCTAGAGAGTGGGAAAGATGTATGGATTGGTGGAATTGGTTCGAAACGCTGTCCAAGCCTGCGCACGATGAGCAGCTTTATGCATTGAGCGGCCTGACGCACATGAGGCCCCGCCATTGAACCGTTCTCTTTCCCAACACAATAAAGACAGGGATCACCAAAAGGATGCGTTTGCGCCCTGTCGAGGCGTCATGGCTCACTCGTTGTATTGGCCCAGCCCATGGCGAAACCATGCATTGGCATAGCATCATTTGGTCCCACACCACCTCTTCTCTATTTTACCATCCGCTCGTTTCGGCGAAAAGCAGTCACACGTCCCTTCTCGTCCTTTAATCTCAGGGTCGAGACCCTACCGGGCTGCAATCCGAGTCACCTTCGCCTGGGATATTCTTTGGTACCGAGGTCGATGATTTCTTTGAACTCCAGTCATACTTTAATATCTCACAGGCCTTGCATGAGGCTTGCAACGTGGCCCTGCTTTACCTGCGAGCCTCGTTCTATGATTTTCGAGTCGCAGATGCAGCAGCCCCGCACTGAGGGGCAGAAAACAGATCCTATTGGGACAACGTAGCTTACGGCATTCTTACATCCCCAATAAGAACGTTTCGCCTGGCGCCTCGCCTCTCCCCTTGTATTAGTGCCAGGCAAGTATATATCTCATACATATGACGGCCCGCCGGCACGAACCTATCCGTCCCACTCGGTGTGGGGTAGAATATTGTATCCATGGATCTTGACAGTGTGTGCACGCAGATGTGATGGGAATGCAAAGCATCGCCTCAGTTTGAAAATAAACAGAAAGCCTTAACACAGCGAGGAGTAATATGCCTAGCGACCTTGAAAGAGACTACTTTCGTTTTATATTCGACTTTTCTTCTTATCAGCTTGTTTATGTGGATGAATCTGGGTGTGATAAACGGATAGGCTTTCGGAAGACGGGTTGGTCTCCTCGTGGGACCACGCCATCTCAAGTTACCAAATTCCATCGTGACCAACGGTACCAGATTCTCCCAGCATATGCACAGGACGGGATTGTTCTATCCCGTATCTATCAAGGCTCGACGGACGCGTCTTTTTTTAAGGACTTTATGGATGAACTACTCCACTATACCAACCCATTTCCAGGCGAAAAATCTGTTATTGTCATGGACAATGCTTCCTTTCACCGTTCCCAGGATATTGAACAAATGTGTTTAGAGGCAGGTGTCAAGCTCGTGTACCTGCCTCCATACTCGCCGGATTTGAATCCAATTGAGGAATTTTTTGCTGAGTTGAAGGCCTTTATCCAGCGACATTGGCAATCCTTTGAAGAAAATCCTGACCAAGGCTTCAGCACGTTTCTGGAATGGTGTGTTGATACTGTCGGTAGAAGGGAACAGAACGCGGAAGGGCACTTTCGAAATTCTGGCCTATCAATCGAGACATCCAGTGAGCCTTGCGTTGAACCTCACCCTTGACGGTTGACATCATTCGCTCAACGCAAGAGTTGGCGACTAACTAATACGTATTAGGTTGATCAGGGCATATCTGTATTGGACTTAACTTAGTGCTAGCCTACGCTTATAGGATGGAATTGAAGAGTTTCAGCGACTCGCTGTGAAGAGCTATATGAACATCGCGAAGGTATTTACTTGATGGCTTACCAGTCTCAAGTGAACTTGAGACTATTATCACCGATGAGCGGGCTTAGTATCGAAAAGATCCACGGCGGACATGGGCTGGAGCACCCCATTGTGAAACCCAATAGCAGGTTCGATAGGCATTATGTTACGCTGTTTGTGAGGTCAGTAAAGGCTTAAGGTAATCGAGCTGCTTGGGGTATCTTGAGTTTGGAATGACACGGTTGTGACTTGTGGGGCCTCTGAATGGATACTGAATGGGTCTGGAGATAAATTTTGGACTGAAAAGCGGGGTCTGTTTGTGCTTATCTACTGGCTTTCTACATTAGGACTATATGACGTCATCTTGTCATTTTGCGGTTTCGAGGCTGCCATCGAAGATGGAACCAACACGGTCTACATGGCTCAGCATGGATGAAGAGACGATTAGACCTGTCAAGACAGATCAACTGGCTCTATTAGATGTCATTCAAAAAACAACTACGTTAACACTTCGACCCGTCATCTAATGGTATCGCTGAACTGGGATTAACCACGATTTCGAGTCATTCTGCTAGCAAACGCTCGCAAAGTTCAGGCGCGTGTTTGCTTTGGTTGGAGAAAAGAATGCCTCGCCAGTTCGCCTGCCGTATTTCTTGCACCTGGATGCCAGAGAAGCATTCGCTTGGCGAGATCCAGAAACGCTTCCCTCTCCTCTCCCACAAGGAACGAAACCGTGTCCCCGAGTTCCCAGTCAGGGATCAGGTCTTCGTAAAGAAAGCGACCTGAGATGTTTTGTGAGTCTGTGAATAATTCATTTGAGATAGAAAACCCAGTAATACCAGTATTGTCAAAGAATGGCCCACAGAAATACTCCTCTGCAGTTTCGCATACTCTGTTGTCTTCTCGTCTGACGGGTTCCGGCCACGTGTACTCTCGCATGTATTGATACCTTTGTATGACCTCTGGAGGGGGTGGACCGAGTAAGGCTATCATTTCGGCGATATGTAGTTTAGCATCGTAGTGACCTTGTTGATCATGGATATGCTGAAATAGTTCTTTGCCTTCTATCATATCCCATAACTAACCTGGCATTAATGATGTAACAAGTTTAGAGAGCGACAGGACGCACCAGAACACCAAGATTCCAAATATCCGCAGGCATCTGCCATCCATTACCGAGTATTACCTCTGGCGCTCGATAGTGGTCTGGCTGAATAGGCCAGACACCCCAATCGTCGTCTTCCTCGAGTCTGGTTGCCAACCCAAAGTCGACGAGCTGTGGTATACTTCTCAGGCTTTTGAGTGGCCCGAAGTCATTCTGAGACTGATACACTGGTCGTCCCGTCGAATCAATCTTGAAAGCCATCGGCTTTTCAAGTTGAGAATCCATGAAATCAGCAAGTACGGTTGGATCCTCGAATGAGACCATGATATTTTCAAGCTTTAGATCTAGACAGCCGCCTGGGCTTAGTATCACGAACGGGGGTAAGGCCAAAGATGGACTTACCTGTATGAACTACCCTACACTCTTTGTGAAGATATTCAAGCCCCGTAAGAAGAGCACGAACGTATGTTTTAATGAGGGGCAGTGGCAACTTTCTATCATCAAAGCGCCGCTGATACATCGACAATGGCTCCCTCATAGGCGGATATACAAGACATGAATGAGAACCTTTCAGGCCTTCAACTTCAAAAGAGTCTAATAATGTTCGGATAAGTGAGCGACCGCGATGTGATGGGTCTGCCGTGGAAATATGCTCTTCGACAGCGCGCTCATGACCAGCGAAACTCGCATTGCTATTGGCGATTTTTAACGTCACAATGCTCTCTGGCTCTTCGATATGCCTGTATGTTGGTTAGAGACAGAGCGTTCTAAATTGAACAGAAATAATTGAAGGCTACCCTTGCAAATCACGCGCGAGCCATACTGTTGAAGATACGCCCCAGCCAACTTTGGCCAATGTTTGGTAACGACCAGCGAAAATCTCTCCAGGTTTCGCTGGGTAGAAGTAGTTGGAATCGTATACTGGCGAGATCTCTTCATCAACGAGTATGGTAGGTGATAAAGGGGTCCCAGGGGAAGGCATGGGAAATGGTTTCTTGCGAAGCAAGGCGCACAAACGAGGAGCTGACGGCCTTATGATTTTCATTCCAGAGTTACTCCCCGTAATCCGACCCGAGAATGGGATATCGATAGTTGTCGAAGGAGGAGATCAAGGAAAGGCCCGTTCACGGCTGGCAAACTTGATCACGTGGCTCGGCACCCGAGAACTGATTATTCCTGATACAGATTAGTGTGAAACTCGCCAGTGCCACGACCACAACAAACCTCACACGAACTTCACGCCAAACTAGTTGGTCGAGAGACAATATTGGGGATGTGCAAAGTTTCTCTGCTTCTGTGCGGTCCAACGGCGCGTAGGCAACCAACGATTTCTTGCATTGCTGATGGTGGATACCGATGATCAATCAGGCACTGCCCGGAATTTTGCGCCATGGTGGAAACTCATCCGGCATAAGGGACTAAGCGCCCGCTTGCAACACGGACTGTTTCAGCCTCCATCTGAGCCTCGCCAATAGTGGTCTAGAGCGCAGATTATATCATATGGTTTTCTAGTAACGCTACTACCGGACGCCCGAAACCTAAAAATAACGGAGATGGATGGGTGGGGAAGGCGGCAATGCAACCGATGTAGTAGGTCGAGGTGTTGGTAGTTACGCAAGAACAGCCGTGATTAGAAGCACCTATATTTGGTTCCCAAGATGTTGCACGGGAGCGACACGTCCTATGCCCTCTCGCAGCTTCTTTGCCAACAGTTTCGGAAGCGCTCTGTGTAATTCTCGACAAAAGACAACCAGGGTAAATTATGCACTAGTTCCTGATGAAGGTATATAAGAGAGGTGTATACCACAGCTCATCAGCATCTATTACTTTCATGCTCCAAGGAATATCACAATCAAATCACTCTCTTCCCACATTTTATATATCTACGTCTAGGAAAATCAACAATAATGGCCTCGCGAGCATTCTCGAACAGCGCCAGGCAGTTAAAGCAGCTGAACTGGTCATTCCAGGGCACAACCATCGACGTCAGTTGGTTGATCCAGCAAATCGAGCAGTCCGTCGATGAAACCCCGGGGCTGAAGTCTCGCGTTTGCAGCGCTCAGGTAAAGTAAGTCACTCGCATACCCTCCCTGGATTGAAGTACAAGCTCAGTTAACGTGGGTAGCGGAAACCCTCATCCCACGCCCAACCGCGACGACCCGTACCATGGATCCGTGATTCTTCTGGATAAGGACGGTAAACGGGTTACATCCGCGCATGCCTATCTCAACGGGTATGTCAAGTTCTCCAAGGAGGCGACATTCAAGCCTGTGAAGCTTCCCCCGATGCCTGGGGCACCGGTCGTCCCGCCGGAGGGCGTCGCGACTGGAAGGTCTGATTCGAAGCCTGGATCTGATCAGAAGGGCAAGAAACAATAGGTCAGCATTGGATGTTGCGCCGGATATGTGATTTGCAGGCAGACATATGGTTGATTTCCGTTATCATTAGGTCATATTTGGTTGGCTTCTCTGTTATTGGTTCATATAACTTTGCCTTCTAGATAGTCTATAAATATGTCTATACTCGATTCATCCATGTAGTGGTCATGCTTCTTGGAGAAGCCCGGGTTCCGCTCTGCGGGACTTGTAAGTGGTTGGAGAGGTTCTAGAAGAATTGCAGCGGAAGTCTTTAACAAGGGGCTGTATTCTTATCTCTTTTATGCTTTCTAGTGTAGGAGGGAAGAAGCAGGCTACAAGCCAGCCACTGCAGAGCGTGGGACTGCGCGATTACGAGACTCGCTCGCTCGCCGATTAAATCTCCCAAATTGCCTGTATTTAGATTCTTTTTAAGAGACCTCAATATCAATACTTTTACCTAATTTAGACATCGCCTTCAGACGCAAAAGCTGTGGTCTCGGCTCCCATCGACGCGATGAAAGAGACGTGCACGAGCCGTGAGACATCCCATGGTAGCAGGAAGGAGCTATTATCTAGATACATAAGGAGAAAGTACTAAGCAGTTGTATTTCTTTAGGACTGGGGACGACTGCTGAGCGAGTCGAGAGACCTGATGTTGGATGTGGATCATCATGACGACTTTGGGTAGGTTTGATCTGGTTGAGTTCCGGAACCGTGGCGTGCAACAGTCGGCTAGCCTGTCTGTCATTGCGACTCCACCCTCCTTAAAAGAACCCTGGCGGGGAGTTTGTTCATTCTATGTTTTGCAATGGATGAATAATAATGACCGAATATGGCGTCTACCAAGAGATGAGCAGTCCGTGATGGACGGGCGCGGACTACGGACGTGTCTGACCGACCTCCAACCAGTTTAATTTAATCCACGCATGATATTTCAAAGCCAACAGAAAAATCACATTCGTCTTGCGTGTCGAGGCGTAGCGTCCAGCTTCCAGTATGGCGTAATGGCCGAGACTGGAAAATATGGTAATGGTCGGAGCTACTTCTTAATAATGTCCTCTGATCCCATTGAACAGACAAACCACCAGAAGAGACGGACAGGGAAACCTTTCTAGATCTACCACGGACCCTCGCAATAACAGGTAGTGGAAAATTCTCAAAGCTACGGATCCGCCGTGGTGGCGGGACTAGGACGTCGATTTTTCCATTAGAAAGCTCTTGGCTGATTGTCCAGAGCGCTCCTTGATACCTTATATCTCGAGTCAGACCAGCGCTCATTGAAGGAAACAGCTTCTAACTTACTGCTGTTTTATGTTGAAAAGTCGCTGCATAACCATGTGGCACGATGGACAAGCCCTGCAGTACCTGTAGTCGTATAATTCATCACGTCGAATATTTATGTTTCCATGGGTACGACCAAATATAGCGCTAAGAAGGTATTGCCGGGAGACACCAAGATTTTCAAGCAAGTATATCATAGCAGCATCCTCTGCGGGACTAAAAGGGTTCTTGTCCTTCACGCGTGAAGTTCCATATGGCGGGTGAAGGAAGCATGGGCCCGGCCACCCTTTGGCCGGTTCTTTAGGTGTCTTAGAATGAGCGCCTGCTCCTAATGGCCACTGTCCTTTTGGGAGAAGAGGTCGAAATGGCGATGATTGAGGGATGCGGGATAAGGAACTCGTCGCAAGATGTCGCTGGTTGGTGTTGCCATGTGAGTTTGCGGTATGAGGCTCTGGCTCGAGAGAATTGCTTGACGCTGTAGGCTCGGCGTCCGTGTTATTCAAAAGTCGTGAAATATCCATTATTCAAACATGATGTTTTGCTGAACGAGAGGTGTCGTTGATTCCGCCAGCGACGTCGAGCGGGCTAGTAACAGGCCCGCGAACTCAAATGGTTGATTACCAAGCGGAGAATGAGTGAAGGCGATCGAGGGCGAACTCAAGGACCTGAACCTTGCTGGCTGAGTGCCCGTGCCGTCCGTCCTCCTAAAAGCAAGAAATGAGGATCCCGGCACTGTAAAGGAAAAATCAAGTCAATCTTGGAGGTCATTTGTGCAAACGTGGACCGTGTGGCGTCTCTTGTACGGTCCGAGAATAAAGTCGAGCCATGTGCTACTTGGCGGAAGGGCCGGGCCCACGCGCATCACGTGCAATTGGTGGAGTCGCCCATCACTGTTCATCACCACGCATTAACTTGTATATATACTCGAGTCTATGTCCTTCCCCATCACGATTATTCCTAGCCCCATCTTCGTATGGTAATATTAACAATATATTCTCTGGAGTTGGGATATTGGGAAGATGATGGCCCGAACAGTTGTAGGGATATGATCAACGACTGTAACCGGATACAATCATTCGTTGCAATTTGCGCTTTGGTTCTCCACGTCGGACTCGTCTTTCTCTCGCAAATATTATATAAACCAGCTGTATTCCCTTCTCTTCTTGCTTTTGCCTCCTTTGTTTTGAGTTTGCCTATGATTAATAACTCCATCGTATTAAGACTCCATGTCTACTCTCAGTTCTTAAAATATGACTCAACGTAGTTTCTTTATCTATCTTGATTCAGCGAACCCGGACGGGTGAGATCCCTCCACCGTGCGTGACTGCGTGATGAACTTGCAGTAGTGCTGGGCCGTTGTGCCGTCCCGGCCGTCCGGCGAGTTAGGGGCCTGCGCCGGCGACCCGCAATGCATTGCGGTCTGCCAGGGGGCCACGAGCGTACGTACGCCACTCGGACGGCACGGAAGGAAACTGAAGGGAGGCCGAAAAAAAGTACCTACCAGGAAAGAACAAGCCCAAACTATGGGGAAGTACATCTCGCGCTGTCGCGCTCGCACTACACACATTGGAACGTGCCCGATCATCGCCCCTTGCCAAACACGGGCCAACCGTTGGACGTCGGGTCTGTGGCGGAATCCTTTCACTTAAGGACCGTCCGAGCATCAGGGATATCTCTTTTCGTTATATGATACAGGGATGGCCCCGCCGACCATCTCACTCTCTGAGTTATTAAACCACAAACAGGTCGAAGGAAACTCGGGTCCGGTCTGAAAACCGTTTGCTTCGAGGACGTGTTTCCAAGCGGTAAATTCCGACACAGTATTATTTTTGACACCTCTCTGAAAGGACCCATTCACGATTGCCGCGGGCTCCGAAACGGATTCTGGCGTGGAAAATATCGAGGGTCGTCTGCTGCCCCTCCAAGGCCCCGACTCTCTTGCATGACCCTGACCTCCGTTGTCTTCGTAATGTCCATTTGACTAGGTTCGAGGATATTCTCCTGGCTTCCCTCGCGCTCGCCGGCGGCCGTCTCGAATAGGGACGCATCTGGCATGCGCTGCAGGCGGATCGGTGTCTGCTTGCTTCCTGACTTGTTCGAGCGGTAGTTGGAAGTGTTGTAGTATGTTTGGCGTTTGTGCATCAGGGCAGTGTAGCACTGCGGGAGGGTTGGTAGGGTGGCGCAGATGATGATCACGTACATCTAGGATATGGTGAGATCAGTGTAAATGAAGTAGGAAGAGTTTATACCTCGACGCTGTTGCTGGGTTAGTCAAGTGACAAGAATGGGATAGGGCTCCGGAGACTCACGAGTACCAGGTGGTGATTGGTGCCCAAGACCCTATATTTCCAGTCAGACCTTTCTAGTTATCGCGGGAAAGGATACAAACATGTTATATCTGCGTGCTCCGGCAGATTCTTCAACAGAATGCACTTCACCATCGTTGCGGCCGCAGCACTGTTTCGTTACAACGGAGCCAACTTATCGGAGAGGAAAGAATGACTTACAATACACCCGCCCCTAGAATGGCAACTATACCGGCTTTCTTATATCTGGGCAGCTGGACTGTATAAAATATGATGACCGGAAAAAGCGCCAGTACCAGGTCGGCAAAGGCGTTGAATGCTGCTTGGGAAGTTCCGCCAACAAGCTGTAGCTGCAGCGAGAAACAAGAACCGGGGGTCTCAGGAAGCCATATCTTCTTCGGAGGCCGACAGAAGCCGATAATCACGACAATAGCGAGAATGTTCCAGGCAACGGATACCATAGTAAGAATGTATAGGAACCAGCACTGCCATGTCTTCGCAGATTGGCCCATCAGGCGGAGGAGGAAGATGGCAACGGATATCTTGCCTGTCGTCGTACTGACGACCGAGAAGTTGGGCGCGATAACGGTGTATTTTGTTGCATTGACCTGGTCGTCCACACTGGCTATATCGTCCGCATGCATTCCTAGGCCATAGGAAATAGCCACCTGCGCAAGAGACGAGCAGACAAGTGCACTAGCCTGTGCTATTATTAGTCCTCCTGTTCAGAATAAGCAAGCAGATTCGAAATTCCGTACCAATGACAGGGCGATGAAGAAATCATCCCACCCAGGAAGCCGGGTCAGGAATAGCCTGGTGTACAGGCGAAGTCCAACCACGATAATTGACAAACTCCCCAGCGTCCATGAGGCTGCGGAAATACTGGCTGACTGGTCGGCCACCATGATTGAAGCGTGCAGTGAATGCCGCCATGAGCGACGGCTGCAGCCATCAGGTTATATGGAATTCGCCGACAATTATTGCGGCGTTGCAGCACTACAGCGCTAGTGCAGGGTGACGGACTGGGCGCTGTCACATCGATAAGCCAGCCGGGTCAAATGGACGATGGAACCGACAATCAACGATAGTGCATGCATCCCTGCCAGCGGAGCAACACTCCATTGGCCGTCGTTAGACTTAGTTCGCATAAGCCGTCTCGCACCATGTCCTCTCGGCTGTGCGCGATCCTTCCGATACCGACCTTCTGGACCTGTCTCCTGCCTCTTTTGACAGTTCCGTATAATCCCTGCCGGCTCCTCCCAAGTGGGAACAAAAACCAAGTACATGGGCCCACGTAAGGGCCCGTCGTCCGTTGGCGCCCAGACAAACCCGCTAGTTGACGCAGAGTGTATTTAATGAAGTGGACCAAGGGGGTCGTTGAACTGCTCCTATAAAGGTGTGCAGTCGAATGACGCCGCCCCCTTCAGGCGTCCCCAGTCAGTCCTAGTTTCGAAACCCTTCATTTCAACCCCTCTCCCAACTTCATCAATAACTATCTCCAACCGCCGCAATGGGAGAAGCAACCGGTACACACGAGGACCGCGTAGACGGTCTCCTAGTCAAATTGACAGACTCCGTGGGGGTATTCGAAGCCAATCATCACGAGAAGGACCGACTGGCCGCGCTCAAAGCAGCACAGGAGGTTGTTCGTGCTCTTCACAGTCCCAAAGACCATGTTTATCATTTGGTTTACTCGGTAAAGGCCCTTTCCTTGTCGCACCCACTCAGAACCCCGGGGTCGCAACGACGCCTATCTAACGACGAGACTCCCCAGCCCACCCAAGCCATGTGCGTGCGCATGGGAATCGACCTAGAAATCTTCTCTACCCTGAGTAAAGCGGATGGACCCGTTACATTGAAAGAATTGGCGGCTGTCAAGAATGCAAGTCTTTCAATCACTGGTACGTTCATATTCTGCTGTCCTGTACTTGGTATCGCTTCCGGCCTCTAGCGATTCCATCTAACATGCATAATGAAAATAAGAGCGTGTCCTCCGCATCCTCGCCGGAATCGAATACGTCGCAGAACAAGCTATCCATGTCTACACGCCCACTAAAATGACGCACCAAATGACCGACCGCTTCAGCATAGCCATGGTCAAGTTCATGTACGTTGATACACTCCAGCCTATCTACCTACCGATGCGCACAAGACAACTAACCAATTTCCACAACCCACAGTTACGACTTCGGCATGCCCACGGTAGCGAAGATCCCCGAGTTCCTGCGCAATCACGAATACCAGTTTATCGAAGGCGCCACCTCCGGGCCGTGGCAGTACGCCTCACAGAGTAAGGAGCTACTCTGGGACTGGGTCGCGAAGGACGAGGAGAGGCTAGATATCACACACAGTTTCATGGAGGGTGATCGGGGGAGCAGGCCGCCGTGGGTAGACTGGTTCCCTGTGGAGGAGAAGCTGGTCAGTACGTTTACTTGTGGCGAGGAGGATGTCTTCCTCGTTGATGTTGCTGGTGGGCGGGGGCATGATATCAGGGCTTTCAGGGAGAAGTTCCCGCAAGTGAAGGGCCGGTTTGTGCTTGAGGATTTGAAGCACGTTATTGAGCAGAGTGTCGAGGGCTTAGACGCTGAGAAGATCGCGTTTGATTTGTTTCTGCCGCAGCCAGTGAAAGGTATGTTCGAGATATTTTCTGTTTTTCCGAGGCTGGTATAGAAGCAATTGATGGCTAATATCGGTACCCCGGTAGGAGCGCGAGTCTACTATATGAAGTTCATCCTGCACGACTGGTCAGACAGCCAGAGTCTGGAGATTCTGAAGCATATCAACGATGCAATGACACCCGGGTATTCGGTGCTGATTATCGAGGAGTTTATCCTGCCCGAGAAGGACTGTCCGATGCTCTCGGCCATGTGGGATTGGGAGATGATGGTGTTTTTGAATAGCTTGGAGCGCTCGGAGGGTCATTGGCGTAAACTACTGGAGGATTCTGGTTTCGAGGCCAAGTTCTTCTATCCACCGGGTGATGGACAGGTATGCTTTCAGATTCACAAGGCGAGGACATTGGGTTGGCTAACTTTCTGCAGGGCGTCATTACAGCGGAACTGAAGCAGTGAGATCGACCTCGCAGGGTACTGGCTACCGATAGATACGTTTTATGGGAATACTAGTATATAATCTCTCGACGGCAGAAGCAAGAAGTTTCATACGCAAATTAACGGCGATAGGCCCCAGATATTGTATATAATGATTTATGTGTCAAGTGTTCTAACTATTCAAGGAGGTTTCGTTGACATGTTTTACGCTACCACTCGCACTTATGCTTCCAGGAGCTAACACCACCATCAACTAATAGGATCATGACCCGTCGTCCTGGTACTACACTTAAAGGCCATAAGTCTGTGCACACCCGAAAATATATATTTTGGTCATGAAATTTAAAATCAACTATTTCAATGAATACTAATAATCTCGCTCTCTAAATACATTTAAACGATTCGCAATTTAATACTTTGTATACCAGCCACGTACTCGATATACTGCCTCTATTCGTCGAAGCATAGGATCAATTAAAGCGTTAATCGTCGCCTGTGGGATAGCCCACCAAGCAGCGCGAATAGCTTCATGAAACTCAGTCCAATTGATCTGGGACTTACCTGCCATAAAAAGGCGAGGATAGGGCCCTATTAACTTTTCCTTTAAGAGGTTCCAACAGTGTTCTATAGGGTTTAAATCAGGCGAGTATGGAGGCCATTCCATGACCCAAACAACATGATTTTCAAACCACTCCTGCATCCTCATTAACCTATGAATCTTTGCATTATCTTGCTGAAATATAGTTCCAGGCCCGTAGATTGGAAGAAGTCCTTCTTCAAGGCATTTAATATAGGGGTTCGTGGAGTATCCGCCTCGAGGTGCCTCATCATCCTGTTTCATAATAATGATTTCCGATCGACCACCACGCCATATTGCAGCCCAGACCATTTGAGATATCCTTTCCGTGGTTCCGGAGGTTCACTAGATCGCTTCGAAAGGCTTCATATCGGTATCGGAAGACGAATTTAACCGTGTTGTTGGGCTTTCGTTGAACCGAACATTCGTCGGAGTAGAGAATCTCGAGTATTTGCCTATTATTTCGCTAATGCCTTGTAAACTCCAAACGCGCCTTAGCAGCATCTTTAGATAGAGGGATTCTCTGCTTACTCTTCCACTTTTTTAGATTATATTTGCGGAGGATTCGCTGTATCGTTCGCTTCGAGATCGACAGAGAGGAAGTTGCTGCAAGCACTTTGTAGGTCATTTGAGGCCTCCGGCGGGCCATTAAATAAATAGAGCGCTTTGCAGCGGCGTTTAGCTCGGACGTCCATTTCGAGGCTTCGAAGCCACTGTTTTGTGGTTTAAATAGCGGTCGCGCGTGGTGTATATAACCCGTCGACTGACGCGTAGCTGGTGGGTAATTTGAGTAGGCGATTGCTTGCTCTGTAGACCATATAAAATAGCAGTACGTTGTTCTTCTGAAAGCTCACCTCCACGTCTTCTATTTCCACTAATTTCAACTCCGAACCGTCTCATTTTGGTACTGTAGTGTGGTGGTTGTTTGAAATAATTACATTTTTTTGACGCGTCGCGCGGAAGTGGTGGTGTGCGCAGACTTCGGGCACCCTATGTACATAGGAATATATTCTGGTTCATTTGTAGGCTAAATAGAGAAAAAGGCTAGCTCTGGACCCCGTGTTGCTCCTGCTTCACCAAGGAACGGGTTACAGAAACTGTCTGACGCCGTAAACACTGTATGCAAAACAGCCGTTGCAGGACAAGATCGGAGATTCCATGCTAAGAGGCGATTAGAGAGAAATTAAGTCCTTTCCGGTGGGCCTCACCCATGCCTTTCTAATGGCCGCAATATCGTGATCTGTCGGGCCGATGGCCTGGTTGACCTCGTCATGTTTTAGACTGCGGGTGTCAAGCCAATAATCAACTGCATTAATGTGCCATTCGTGCTGGTCGTTCTGGAGGCAACTGTTCTGTCTCACAATGTTCCTGATTTTGAGGCGCACAGCTGACGCTGTGCGCCTGTAGCCGCGAGCTCTAAGCGCGTCCGAAATGGCGGCTTCGGTGAGTCCTCGAGAACTAAAAATAGATGACCACCACGATCTCCATATCTGTCCAGAAGCCAGCTCCCCTGGCCATGCTTCAGAACAGCTAGTGCAGCAGGTCTCAAAGAAAACTGTTTAGTGTCAATCAGTTTCTCTAAAGGATTAAAAAGCTATTCAACCATTTATAATACAGGTTCCAAGCCTGCTGTTTTAAGTATTTAATTCTGCTGGCGAATCAAGCCCACCCTTTCTTGAGCTGCGGGAAATCTCGGTGATAATTTCTAAAGATACTGGCACTAATACAAAGTCACCTGTCTACCATACTATTCGGACGTTGTATCATGGGATTACTGCAAAAATTTATCATGGCGATGTGGGGTTGCATTTGAGGCTATGCTGGTTCAACGAAGCTCCGATGGAGTGCGAAGGCGATGTAGCGCACCAGTCAGGCCCACAACCAATGCAGCGGAGTCACAATTACATCGGGTAAGCACACTTCGGGCGGTTAGATACTGGGAACGGGTTCAGCCTGGTTTTGGAATCCTCGGCATTCGATATGCAGTAGTGTTGGGATGATAGTGAAATATTAAATCGACTGGCGAGTGCTAGTGATACAATATAGAGAACAAGGATAAACAGGGACATGCTTTGAACTTGCTAGAGTTTGAGGCAGTGGGTATCCTCTTTTTATAGATAGATACATTGGTGCGGAACACAAGCTATTATTGAGCTAGCGGCGTTTTAAAATCTCAGCATCTTGCGCGGGGAGACGTACACTATCCAGTGCCCAATCATACCAGTACCCAATTGGCGACGAAAAATGCTAATTCCATGCCGCATTTTTTTTCAGCCGCTCAACCCAGGCAGATAACTAGCTATATTTGTACTAAGTCGACGCAATCTGATTTCATATATGTTGACTATCTTGTTTACAGCAGACCTCCCGCCTATATCTCCGGTCACGGGATTTCTAGTACGGTTGCTTACGTTGATTTGGACGCCTTGGCAGAAACTACAGCACGTGGTATCTCTCTTCCTTTTGCATGTGAGTATCTGCAAGCTCATATAGTGGCCAGGCTGTGTCCTGCCAGATTGCGCATTGAGTGCGGCGCCGAGAACAGATACCTGACGCCGGGTATAGGCGCGGATTTTGGGTATGACGGCGATGGTAGGCAGATGAACGGTGACCATCACAGCGAATGCATCGCAGCGATTTTGAAGGTTCACTAGCTCGCACACTTAGGTTCGGCAAAGGTGGACATCTTAGAGGGATCTCCCAAGCTGAGCTGCGGTGGCCCAAGCTCACTAGCCCTCTTCGCGAGTCATGATTATTGCAATTAGACGTCGGTTTGATTCTGCAAATGAGTCAGTCTATGGATTGGTAAATTTGAGATGATGCAATACTTATTGTAAGCCCAAAATGAGATACCGCGGACGAAGTGCATGTTGTAGGTGAGGTTAGCGTAAGGTT
Organism: Aspergillus sp. M3606; assembly: GCA_023619275.1. Classification (NCBI taxonomy): domain Eukaryota; kingdom Fungi; phylum Ascomycota; class Eurotiomycetes; order Eurotiales; family Aspergillaceae; genus Aspergillus; species Aspergillus sp. M3606. The sequence goes on along the minus strand of JALZZM010000076.1, from coordinate 20,266 downwards.
TCAGACGTAGACTAGAAGATCATTTAGTTATGATACTGTACGTATGCCGTATCTATAAAGGGATCAGAAGATGCTGAAGATTAATATATGGAGCTAAACACCCCGTTGGCACATTTTTCACTACGAGTATGTCTATGTACTGTCGCAATAGGAATGGCACTAACTCATCCTTTAGAATGGAAACTCTGGCGCAGCTAGCTGAGGGTAAGGGGAAGGAAGAAGAAGCAATTGTGTTGGTCAAGGAATATCTTGAGCGGGGCTTTAGTGTTAACGGTTGTCATTTATCACGCAATCGAGTGTCTCTCCTAGCAATTGCCGCGAAGGCTAATTGGGAGAATTTGGTCAGATACCTCCTTGAACAAGGAGCAGATATTGACCAACGAGATACGACTGGGAGCACCCCATTGGTTCATGCTGTTCGAAGCCATGCATTAGGGTCTGTCAAACTTCTGGTTAAGGGGGGTGCTCAAAGTGACATCAAGGATGAAACAGGAAAGACTGCGCTGGAGTGGGCACTGGACGATAACAATAACAAGGATTCTATCATTGCCAACTACCTGTGCAGATATGAGATTATACGTGCGGACTCGGAGCAAAAAGGTTCAGGAAACAAGGTTTTGCTTTGGTTGAGGCGACTACTCAAGATATGATTTCTCACTTGTTTTGTACAGTGCTATGCTTATTGTAATGTCTAGCACACGCGAAGGTGACAAAAAACATACACACACCGCTAGTGACCACTCCAACAGGAATCAAAATCCTCGCAAGGCGCGGGTCATTGTGAGACGTAGAACCCTTCGGTGGGGTTATGGCGCTAGTTGAAGCGACTGTGCTCGAACCGTCCACGCTGCTGATGGATGCAATTCCTTCGGAAATGGTGTTGCTCCGTGTAATCCCACTAGTAGTTCCCCGGCTAGCTCCAACACGGTCTGTTGTTATACTTGCCAGTACCAAAGAATTAAGTGCTCCAGCGCCTCCTGTTGTGCTGGTAGGACGAACATCGGTATGAAATACCACCGGCCTAGCCATGTTGTCCAATGAAATCGCAGTCTCGGTTAGACCCCCTATGGCATCCTTGTTTATTTTTGGGCCGCTAACATGGGGAGTTAACGAGGATGCCAACGCGACGGTATTTCCAGATCGCGGTGGGCTGTGACCATCAGTTTCGGATAAATCTGCACGCTGGCCCCCAGAAACCTCCCCTTCAGGGCCCTCTTCGAAAATTAGAGGGCAAGGAGTGGTCGGCGTCATTGATTCCGGGACCAACGCAGTAGATAGCTCTCCGCTTGACAGAATCGGGCTCGATGCCCCCAAGTCAGGGTGGTCGCCGGTTCTTATAATTCCTGGACTGTTACTCCTAGGATGAGTGCTGGCTGACAGGTATTCTGGCGAGTTGTACGGAGATAATGGAGATGAAATGGTTTCATCGTCCAGGCGGGAAGAGTCTCTGAGGTACGAGCTTTCCTCAGATCTACTTCCGGTACCAGCTGTTTTCGGGACCTCTGATGAGGGGCACAGATATGCGGTAACAATTTGCGATGACCGAATTTTGGAGGGGAGAATATCCTCAGATCTGATACCTGAGATAGTGTTCTGCGCGGGATTCTTTGGCGCAGCGATATAACTATCGGCCCATGATGCGCCGCGCCAGGCAGAGCTGCCCTTGATTACTAGGTGGGTCGTTTTGAAAGACGGTCCAAGCTGGTGCTCAGTATCTGACTGTTCCGACTGTAGCACCTGGGTAGGGCTTGGTGACCGCGAGGACTGTGCGAACACTTCAACACGTATAGCTGACACACAGTGGCCCATCCCCAGTAGGGGTAGGGTAATGCTGGAGATAAGCATTGTAAGCTGCTTTGAGAGCTTACCTTCTTCTCCGATTTCACAGCACCGCACATCAATATTTATATCTCCCCCTTCCGGACGGTCGGCGGCTTGGGACTGGGATAAGCATCATGAGCCACGTATTTCCCTATTTCCAGAACATTTCGTTGTCCATACCTGTAATTACTATAAGCGGTGCGTATAAACTGAGTTCAAAATGCGTTTGCCATAGACGTCCAGCATACCGAGTAATGCGGAACGTGCTTGCTAGCCCGGTAATTGCTACAGTAACGTTCACTTTACAAAATGATCGACGGCCCACGAGCGTCGTCCTAATGTATAGGGACGCCCTGGTTCCGGCGAATCCCACCAAAAATACGGTTGCCCATTTCTCCCTCCTTGCGCACTTTTCCTCGTTCCGTGTTCTTTCCATCCCCCCGGCCCCGAATCCGCCCTTGTTGCGCCGGACACCGCTCGCACTCAATTCCGCGGGTCCATCTCTGATGGATTCTATCTTCCGATCAGCTCCCATTCCTCGATGATGGCCGGGATTTCTGATTTCTTGATTCTTCCAGTCCTATTCTCGCTTCTTGTTGCGCGGACGGTAACTAAAAATACGGTACCCGATTCCCCCTCTTAACGCACTTTTTCCTTGTTGCGCCTTCTCACCCGGCTTGGAATCCTACCTGACCGACAGGCAGTGACTTTTCAACCACGGGTAAGATTCAGAGTTGATCTATCTTACCCGTGGTTGAAATTCCCGCCTGACTTATAGATCGGGTTCCTGAACTGGATCCAAGCACTACCCAGGGTAGCTAGATCAACCAGAACTCAAGATCTCATTTATATCCTACCTGGAGAGCAATAAATATATATATACACCTACATATCAAGAAACCTATATTCACCAAGAACCACGAACCGACAGGCTTCTTTATAACTGTATGTACTGCCACTCAGTATTACTGAATAAGACTCGAAGAATTAATTAATCTTAACCTCTTTATTCACCTCCATCGTCTTCCATGCCAGGATAGGTTCTTTCTACTCTCCAGTAACTAGTGTTCCCATCCTACCCAGCCTGTCTGACCTGTATCAAAGACCAGTCCCAAGCCCAGCCAATTAAATCTGATCACTCACCACCACCCTTCTGAGTCTGGCGGTGATTCTATTATCCCCTGAATTACTCCGTCTTCTCCAAGCACCTCCATCCACCCCTTCAAGTAACCCATCAGTCATGTCCTCTATCCTGTCCTATCTTCCAGAATATAATATCGTGATCTGTATCCCCTGCGGGTTTGCCGTCCCGGCCAAGAACCTTCAGCGCCATCTTCGCGATCACCATGCCATCAGCGACATCACCACGCGGCGGGAGATCATCACCTCTCTTCTATCCCTAGATCTCCAGCCCAAGCAGGACTACCAGGACTTTACTCCCCTAGAGCCAAATACCCCATGGATTAAAGGCCTGCCGGTCTTCCCCGGTTGCCAGTGTCACCATTGCGGCTATCTCACCCGTCACCCGCCCAGCATGCGCCAACACTGGTACCGGGAACATCACCCGACCGGGGTCCCCTATCTCGTTACCTCCGTTCAGCTACAGACCTGGTTTACAAATTCGAACTGGATCCAATACTGGACAGTTTGCAGCCCGCAACCTGCCCAACCATCACCTTCCAGTAGTCTTCCTCCACGACCACCCGTGACACCTACACCCTCCGAGGAGAGCCCGGCCCGACCCCGGCTGGGCACTGACTCCGATCCAGGGGACCAGTCACCCAGTCTCCATCCTACCCGCCGCCGGCAGTCGCTGCGAACCCGGGAGCGGCATGATGCGTTCCCATGCAAGAGTCCTCCGAGCATTCCATTGTCGGATTGCGCGCGGACGGCCCTCCATGAGGAGGCATGTATGGACCTGTCCCTTATGCAGCCGGAGGATGACCCAGCCCGCTGGTCCGCCAGTACCCAACCCCATCTACCGACCCTGCCGTCCCCTATACCGCCGACCGCGCCCCATCACGACGTCTTCCACTTCCATCCGTACCACCACCGCGCTGATAACACCACCCCGTGGCTCAACCGGACCGGATGGGGCCCGTACCTGGACGGCCGATGTCTGCAGACGCTGGCGGAGGCCACCCAGCCGCCCGGCACTCGCCAAGGGCATCCCAGAATGCAAGCCCACTGGGCCGGACCGGGGCCAGGCATCCGTCCTGAGCAGGCCGACCGCTCCCGCCGCCATGACCAGATCCTTCAGCTGATCCTGGCCGCGTTCGAGGACACCATGGGCCGCGCCATTGCCACGCTATCCACCACGCCCGCCATCATCGGTCAGATCTTCCATAGCCCGCATGCCGAGAAGCTCCGGAGCTCCCCCCTCGAGGTGCCCTTTCCTGCCACCGTCCGGAAATACAAGCGCACGTGGCGGAGCTTCCTCTGCTGGGTCTTCCGGAGCGTGCCGTTGCGGCGGGATCAACGGTGGACCCTCCTGGGCGTGCCCCTGGACCCACAGCAGACCCGGATCGTGGAGCATGTCTGGACGACCCTGGAGACGTATCTCCTCCACCCGACCGAGCAGTTCTTCCACCCAGACCGGCTGCCCGAGCTCAGCCAACCCTTCGCCAGCGTCGGACCGCCCATCCCAACCCACCAGCAACGGGGTGCTTACTCGACGCGCTCGAAGCGGCGTTGCCATACACCACCGCCCGCCGGCTGCCCGGCCTCCAAGCGCCCGCGTCCCTTCCGGCAGAACCGTCCGATCCCAACCCCTATCACCCCCTCCCCTTCCCAAGCCAGCTGCTGTGCCGACCAGACCCCAGGCGGCTGCCCGCACCGGCTTGAGATCCAGATCCCGCTGGCCGCTCCCTCCGCCAACCGCGCCCCTCCACGCCGCCTCCGACCACGAGCGGCCGCAAGCCAGGATCGGAGTCCAGATGGTCCAGGATCTGAATCCGAGACTTCGAGAGTGGAGTCGACCGTGGAGTCCGAGGATGGGGATGATGGTCCGTCCCGTCGGACCTGGAGATCTAGTCCCAGCCCGACTCCCTCCAGCAGTGATTCTGAGTGGGAGGAGAATCTTCCCACCCTACCCGCGGAGTCCTCCCCCCACCGGGGCCGGGTGTCCAAGGCACGCCGACCGGCCGATCACCTGGGGATGCCGAGCCCTTGCCTCCCCAGCAGCGGCCGGACCTGGTTACAGGAGGCGATCTTTATCTTCTGTATCAGCTGCCTGACCAGCCCAGCCCTCCATACGGAAGGGGACTACTTTCGGCTCCCCCTGATTGCCTTCACGGCCGTCTCCGGGATCCATCACCAGACCCTGGCTCTCCACGAGCCGTACCTCTACACCAGCCAGATCGCGGGCATGGTCTGGGTTGCCCGCATCCTCCTGCTGGAATTTGCGCTGCCCGCCCGGCCGTACTGCCATCTGCGCAACACCCAGCCCCGCCAGTGGTATCCCGACCTGGGCCAGCGGGCCCAGTACATCCACCATCAGTACGGGGTCAAGCACCAGCTGTATACCATGCATGAATGGCTGAGCCTCATGATCTGGGGCATGCAGTATGTGAATGAAGTCGGTCGGCCGGCGAATCTGGGCTGGTCCCCATCCCTGGAGACTCTATACCTCCATGGCCACGCATTGCATGTGGCCGACCTGCGTCGTTGGATCACCATGACGGTCCGGCAAGGGGAGGAACATTTCCACAACCGACTGCTGCTCGGGTTTGAATCCCCGGTGGCAGTGTCGGCACTCACCGACATACCGGCGGAGGCAGCCCCCGGATACTCCTTCCTGGCCCACCCAGCCAACGCCCTGACCACGGCGATGAAGCCCCTTCTGCAGCTGGCCAGCTTCCCGCCGGCGAGCACCCCACCACTGATCGTGAACGGCGAGTGGGAGTTTCGGAAAGGGGTGAAGGAATACCGCCGACAGGCGTCGGTGTTCCTCGGCCGGCTCGCTGTCCTGATCCATGTCACCGCGGGCCTCCCGAGTCGCCGATCGGAGCTGATGACGATCAAATGGCACAATACAGCGACCTCCCAACGCAACATCTACATTCACCAGGGCCAGGTCATGATCATCTGTGAGTACCACAAGCGACGGAGGTCGACCCAGAAGAACCACGCCGTGGCCCGGTTCCTCCCCGACCACGTGGGGCGGATGGTGGTCCACTATCTGGTGCATGTCCGACCCATGTTGCATGCCATCGCAAAGGCCAACCTGCGGCGGGTCCAGCAAGGCGCCATCCCCTTCCACGACTACGACCATTACCTGTTCCACATCCCCGGCCAGATGCCGCAGCTCGTGAACTCGCGGTTCCGGCTGACCAAGGAGCTCCGCGACTCTACCCGAGGCTTCATGCCCCAGTTTGATATGAACCTGAAGAGCTATCGACATGTGGCCATCGGCATTTCCAAGAAGTTCCTGACCCTGGAGACTCTGCCCACCGACTTCAAGACCGCCGCCGACCTGATCAACAGCGTGTTTGCCGCCCAGGCCGGCCACCGCCCCCTCACCCACCACCAGATCTACGCGGTCGAGGACACCGGCACCCAGTCCCTGCCACTCCACCGACTGGAACTTTTCCGGTCTGCCTCCCTGATGTGGCATCGGTTCATCCTGCGCGACCCACAGCCACAGACCGTGCGGGAGGACTCGCTAACCACCGCTATTAGCACAGGTAGCGTGCGGGGATTGGAGGCCTCTGACGGGGTCCGGCCGGGTAAGGAGCTGCTGCCGGACACGCCATGCCACCATGAGCGAACGGTCCTGGAGGCCTGGCCCTATCTGCGATACTATCCAGCCTGGAAGATGATGGTCTGCCGACAGTGCCGACGCTGTATCCCCGCGGCGCGGCTGGCGGGACATATCATGGACCACGAACCGGAGCAGACACTATACCGGGATGATATCCAGTACCTTCAGACCTTTCCAGTTGACTGGATGCAAGACACCCATCGTGCCCTGCGGTCCACGGCCGTCGTGGACCCGGTGCCCGACCTTCCGAAGCTCCAAGGCTGGCAGTGTACCATCCGTGAATGCCACCAGCTCTGCGTATCCAAAGCCCGGATGGAGGAACATATACGACGCCGGCATGGCCTTCTCGCCGCTGAGGTGCGGCGGGGCGGTTACCGGGAAGCCGTTAACCTGCAACCCCTGCGGGACCACCAGTACCTCTTCCGGGTGCAATAGCAAAGACAGGGGCTACTGGATGAATCACCACCACAGGGGAGGGAGGGGCTCACTTACCCTAGTCCCTAGGCCGTGGGGGATCGCACGTCCAACCCTAACCCTACAGGCCCCGAGCCATCGACCCCTCGATGCTGTTAGGGTTCCAAAAGGTGGGCCCGCCCGCGGGGCGCTGATTGGCTGCTGGTGGGTGAGAAACGGGGGTCGCTACCATTAATTCAGACCCTCGATGCTTCGAGAACCAGTTATCGAATCAGACCCAGATTTTAATAAGTTACAGGACAGCCATTTATTTATTGATATAACCCCCAGTCAGTATATGCCGGCCGGGGACAGCGTGAATGCGCTTTCCCTGACCTTGTCATGCCAACCTGCTGGGTAATAAACCAAAAGCCATCCTGGCGAGAACAGTTTCTACCACAGCTTGGGGGGGGGGGGGGGGGGGCGCATGTAAAGGAAAAACAGGAAGCCAGCATGGAATGGTTAAGAACAAAGCCGGATATTTTGGGAGA
>JALZZM010000076.1:0-12729 GCA_023619275.1 Aspergillus sp. M3606 | reverse complement strand
GGGGCGGGGGCCCGGCCCGCCCCCCCCGCATGTAAAGGATAACGAGACTGCCTGCATGCTATGGTTAGGAACTACGCAGGATATGTTCGGAGAACCGGGCTCAAAGGCGATAGAGATCGCGGATCTGGTATGGCGACAAATGGGGGCAAATTCTAATTCCAAAAGTGGACACTGAAGATATAGAAACCCCTAACCCGATCAAGAGAACAAGATCGATAATCAAGACAGAGACGCCCGAATATACACTATAACAATGCGAGAATGGGTACAAAGGGAATAGAACTTAAAAATATAATGAGTTGAGAAAACAGAGAGTGGTTACTAAAGTGAAAGGCCAAGTAAAGAATGTGAGAGGGTTACATCACACGCGGAAGGGAGCGATCTTTCACCCGTGCCTGAAAATCTACCGGTACAGTCGAACACAGTAAAAATATATATAGCCTACGGGCAGGTTGCATGATAGCACGTGACTACCACTCAGCGCCTACAGAGCACTTGACCTACATACTATCATGGAAGAGGACATGGAATGAGATAGACCTTCTAAATGACAAAGCAGCCGACGTAGATTTCTTGAAACACATGGCGCTGTCTAATTTGAAATAAATCCTCCCCATCCGGGGGTTAAACCATATGCTGGGAACATAACCAGTTGTTAAGGGCAAGGCCCGAAGCGAGCTAGTTGCGTACTAGATACACGATGGAATAGCTGAAGAACCAGGATGCAGGGGCTGTTGGAGTTCTGACATGGCCAACAGGGATAAACACGTGACCTTTGATGCCTGAGGCCAATATCTCAGAGACGATGCCTAGGCAGAGTTGATAGTAGGGCTCCAGCGGAGTTCCCATAATAATACCCCCCCTCCTTCCCGTTTTGGTGAGATCGTGCTCGGAGGAAGTAACACATGCGGGATTCGGGCCCCAACCTATATTCCCCATATCTAACACAGCTCCCTCCACCCACACCTTCCATAACTTGCTCAATGTTGGCCTCGCTTAGGCTAGTGTTGAAATCCAGTATTATTTAAGGTCATGACTCCCTTCCCACGCGTAGCCATTCTCTCCTGTAGGCATCATTCATGATGGTTAGTTTTGATCAACTCTCCAATCTCCTGGCCCTCTACGGCCTCACTGTTTTCTCCCAGCAAGCCGATTTCGACGCTCTCCCCCCTCACCTTGTGAGGGAGCTCCTCCAGGCGCTTCTAGCGCTTTGGGACCACTGGTCCCAGGCAACTGGCGTCCCTGAGGGGTGGTTTCGGGGCCTGCGTGGCCGTATTCGGTTCGCTGAAAGCGCCGCGGCGTTTTAGTGGTAAGCAACTTTTCTCTTTTCTATTTGGGCGTTCCAAACTGCACTGTTTCCTGGCTTTTATGGTCCTGTCTGTACCATACTTGGAATCCAGGCATGGGAGGGCGCTCGACCTAGAATAATCTGTCTGTTGGCTGTGTTATAGGAGCACACCATGCTTCTATAGCAGGCCTGGCAGTCAACAACTCTCCTGCGTTAACCGGGTGCTTGGTTTCCCATGCTTCAGCAGCAACTGTGTCTGCCAGTGCTTCAACAGGTTCCCATGTTGGTTTTGAGTATCCCGACCATTTCACAAGGTAATGCCACCGCACCCCTTTTCCTTTCCGTATTGCTGATCCGTTTCTTCCTCTTCGAATGAGGGCCTTGTCCAAGATTGATTCTACCATGTACTCATCCTCACCATCTATCTGGATTGCCGGAGGAAGGCTCTCATCATGGGGTTGTGACGGAAGCTTATCGCGTCCCGCTGGTCGAATAAGATCAACATGGAATACAGGGTGGATTCCTTTAGGGACATCAAGCTTAACTGTATGAGTTCCCTTGACTTCTAGTACACGGTACTTAGCGTTCTTCCAATCCAACTTCTTGCATGGTCGGTCAGTACGTATGTTCTTCAGGTTCAGCCAAACAAGGTCATCCTTTTTATATATTGGAGCAGGAGAACGCCTCCTATTAGCTTGTCGTTCTGACTCTTGCTGTGTGAAGGAAAGAGATGCATTTGCCCATTGCACAGCCTCCTTCAGCTTCTGTACAACAGAGTCTGCAATCTGAATAGGGCTCTTTCTTGTTTCATTTCCCTGGGACGGGGTTGCCGCTTGGTCTGCCGTGGTCTCAAATGGTGACGGGTTATACCCATGGCTTAAGAAGAAGGGGGACATTCCAGTTGCTGTAGACGTGCGTGTGTTCAAGACATATTCTGCTATAGGTAGCAGATCATGCCAGTTGTCTTGGCCATGGCACACATAGATCCTGAGGTATGTCTCAATACTGCTATTAACACGTTCTGTAGATCCATCTGTCTGGGGATGATAGGCTGTGGAGAGGAGTTGTTTAATCTTTAGTAGCTGACATATGCGTGACCAAGTCTGGCTTATAAACTGGCTTCCTCGATCTGATACCATTGACCGGGGGATTCCATGATGTCGAATAAGTGAGTGGATAAGCATGTATGCGAGATCCTCAGCTGTGGTAGAGCTCATTGGTTCCAGGATCACACCTCGGGTAAGTCGGTCAGTGATTACTAGAAGGGTCGAGCATCCTTTACTCTCAGGTAAGTCAGTGATGAAATCCAATGAGATATCTCGCCAAGGCTGGTCAGGAACAGGTAGTGGTTTCAGTAACCCATTTCTTCTGTCTCTCCAGGCTTTTGCTCGACCACATACGTCACAATTCCGGAGGTAACGTTTAATATCGCTCGACATGTTCGGCCAATAGTACTCACGGCTGACCAGCGCATAAGTCTCATTCCGCCCGGGGTGGCCCGTAAGTATTGAGTCATGTGCTTGCCGAATAAGGCGAGTTCTCAGTGGTTCATGTTCTGGTACCCAGGTTCTGTTGCGGTAGTTGATATAGCCTTGATGGTTGATATTACATTCACTAAGGGAAACCTGTAGCTTCAGCCGTGATGGAAGGCTTCTGGCTTCACCCTTCTCCAGGATCTCTACTACTTCCTGGTAGGTAGCATCATGGTTCTTTGCTTCCACCCACAGGTCAATCAACTCGGGGTTTATCATTGGGGCCATAATATTCTTTGGCTGGTGTCCGGCCTTTAGCAGTTGGAGGGTTCGGGATTGGATACGTTCATCAGAGTTGTCTTGTGGCATATCTTGGTCTCTTCTTGATAAGGCGTCAGCTTGGGTATTTGCACTTCCCTTGCGGTATTCGAATGAGAAGTTGAATTTAGACAGGAACAGGCTCCATCTCACGTGTCTTTCAGTGAGCTTCCGGGGTGAGTAAAAGTATTCCAGGTTCTTATGGTCAGTGATCACCTTGAAGAATGGGACAGACCGGAGTTCTGCATCCCATGCTTCTAGGCAGCGGATGACAGCCAGCAGTTCCTTATCATGAATCTCATAATTACATTCAGCAGGCGCGTGACGCTTTGAGAAGTAGGCACATGGGTGGAGTTGTCCGTCAGGATGGTATTGTGACAGGGTCCCCCCTGAGCAGTAGCCTGATGAGTCTGTCTCTACCACTGTTTCATATGTTGGGTCGAAGGGGGCGAGCACTGGTCCCTGTATAAATAGATCCTTGAGTTGTTGGAAACATTGCTGATGTTCTTCAGTCCACTGGTAAGCCATTCCCTTATGTGTCAGGTCAGTGAGCGGTTTGGTTAATTGGGAGAACTGAGGGATAAACTGTCGATAGAAGTTTGCAAATCCCAGGAAGCTCCTGACTCCACGAACTGTTGTAGGGGCTTCCCAGCCTTGAATAGCTTCAACCTTCTCAGGGTCCATGGCCACTCCCTTCCCGGCTTCTATCACAAACCCTAAGTACTTGGTTTTGGTACATTCAAATTCGCATTTCTTAATATCCAGGTACAGTCCTGCCTCTTGTAGCTTGTTAAGAGTCTTATGGACATGTTCACGATGTTGATCTAATGATCCATCCGTGAAAATAAGCACATCATCAAGATAGGCAGAGCAGAACTCGTCCAGGTACTCCCGCAGTGCCCAGTTTATATATTTCTGGAAGGTGCTCGGAGCGTTGGCCAATCCAAAGGGGGTGACAAGCCATTCAAACAGTCCATACCGGGTCCGGAATGCAGTCAGCCATTCCTGGCCTTTGGTGATTCGAATCTTATGGAAGGCGGCGGATACATCAAGCTTGGTGAACCACTTTGCTCGTCCAACTTGGTTTAATGTCTCATGGATCAGTGGCAAGGGGTATCGGTCCTTCTTGGTCAAGGCGTTTAATGCTCGGTAATCCACACAGAACCTTAGACCACCACCAGGTTTCTTAACAAATAGCACGGGGGCAGCAGCAGGTGAGCTACTAACACGGATAAAGTTCTTATCAAGTAGTTCTGTGAGCTCCTTCCGGAGTACAATCAGTTCTTCCCTTGACATGTTATAAAGAGGGCCCCATGGGACTTCTGGGTCCTTCCCATCCGGCTGTTTAATGAGTTCAATGCTATGATCCATCCCTAGTCCTCGATGGGGTGGCAGAGTACTGGCATTATTTGGTTCAAACAGAGGTAGGAACTCATGGTATTGAGGAGGTAGTGTCTTCTGTGGGTCAGGTTTCTCCTTTACCCTTAGTGCTTTATCAATATCCTGCAGTGTGGCGCTAAATATCTGGACAGCAGTCTCAGGCTTCTTCTGTCGGCGGATATGGCACTGTACTGCAGCAGCACTAATTTCAACTATCCCTAGCCTCTTGGGCTTATGTAGAACAGTATTCTTCAGTCGAGCACCTGTGGAACGGAGGTATAATCTCCCCCGTTTCGGTTCCAGTCGCCCATCATGTTGCTTTATCCAAGGGAGGCCTAGCATGAGGTCTACTCCTAGCAGGCTCCCTGGTATCACATAGAAGTGTGCACCATATTCAGTATGTATACCAACATCAATCCTTGTTTGTAATACTTGTGACACATATTTTGATCCACCAATGCCTTTGATGGGCACAGGGTTGATCTGAAGTGTGTGTAGTCCATGTTTCTTCACAAATACCTCACTTACAGCTCCATAGGTAAGGCATCCAGTGTCTATCATTGTAGTAGCGACTCCTACCTGGCCTACTATAACATCTAGTAGAAAAGGGTCAGAGTGCATGCGCGATCTCTCAAAATTCTTCCATTCCAGTTGAGGTGTTCTGATTAGTGGCCTCTGTGCGCGGCTTTGTACAGAGGCTACGCTTTTCCCGATTCTTCATCTGATATCTCTTCCTCTTCTGACTCAAGGTCCGGGGCTGTTGCAGCTACAACAACAGGGCGGCGTGCAGGCGCGTAAGGACACTTTTGGACAAAGTGACTAGAAGCACCACAGCGTAGGCATGCTCTATTATCCTTGCGCTTCTGGAGCTCATCAGCTGAGACCCACCGGGCACGCCTTCTGGTCCCAGTGCTTTGTTGGTTTCCGCGGTTGACAACCCCGATAGCCGGTGAGGGTTGCCAATCCATTGCCTCACCTTGTGGAGGTCGAGGGTTAGGGGCTGCTGACAGGTGGACGAAGTTTCGCCGCCGGTCCATCCTGTTCAATCGGTCTAGATCATTGCTGACTCGCCGGAGTTGTTCACAGTAACTGTCATATGTCTTTGCAGGGTCTCTCCCTACCATCCCTTGTACCAGCTGGCGGTTTAGTGCAGAGTCAAGCAGGGAGATTTTGACCTCATCTGCCCAAGAAAACCCTCCAGCATTCAGTAGAACTTCTTCAAATTCCCCTAAGAACTCATCGAAGTTCCGTTTCCCTTGCTTGATATTATTAACCCGATTCAGTGACCTGCGTTGGAGGTCCGGGTCTCCAAATGACTTCCTCATTTCCGCCACAAAGGCGTCATATGTATACCCAGTACCCCGGTGCTTGTTCAACCATGGCAACATCCGACGGCTGGCTTGTCCAGACAGTCTGCTAAATGCGTATGCAGTCTTTGAGGTCTCTGTAGGGTATGTATCCTGGTCTATTTCAAACTTGGTATATAATTTGAGTTCAAATGAGAGATAGTCGTTCTTATTTTCCCCATTATACAGTTCCACGTCGGGGTGGATCGGACGGGGGCGAATCATGGTCCGGGGAGGGGTCTTGTGTCGGCGAGCGGGCTCTTGTGGTGAGTTGGCTTGCTCTGGAGATAGCGGCTGTTGTACCGGCTGGGAAGGCGGGCTGGTAGAGGGTTGTGGGGAGGTCTGTATATTCCGAATTCTTGTCTCTAGCTCTTCTATCTGTCTCGTGTGTTGAGCTTGTTGCTGAGCGATCTGGGCTTGGAGCTCTTGGACTTGTCGGGCAAGGGGGTCTTCCCCTTCTTCCTGTATGTCAATATTCATATTCATCATCTCTTCTGGACAGTAGGTCCCCTTGCTGTCCTTCTTTAACCAGTGATGAGCTATTCCAAATGTTAAGGGCAAGGCCCGAAGCGAGCTAGTTGCGTACTAGATACACGATGGAATAGCTGAAGAACCAGGATGCAGGGGCTGTTGGAGTTCTGACATGGCCAACAGGGATAAACACGTGACCTTTGATGCCTGAGGCCAATATCTCAGAGACGATGCCTAGGCAGAGTTGATAGTAGGGCTCCAGCGGAGTTCCCATAATACCAGTCCATCGTGTGACCTTAACCAATTACAGGGGAAGAGACAAAAAACGGAGTCAACTGAATGTCCAATGGTCCTAAGGTACCCTTTCCAGAACACCTGGTTCGTACTAAGGCTCCTCGGCACATCCGCTCCACCAGGAACAGGGAAGCCTTTGGACGGAACAACAGAATCGGGACTGAACAAAAGAAAAACAAAGGAAACACCAGGTTCATCTCGTCCTCATAATTAAGTGCTCACGACACCCAGGTACTGAACATTCCCCGATATGCGACTTAGGAGAGGTTACTTTGGATGCGCTTGCTGCGACGACGGTCAGAGGCGGGAGGGTTTCGCTTGCGGCTCTTCTTTGACGAAGTCGGAGTAGGGCTGGCATCAGGGTCTTCAATATCAGTCAAGGCATCCGAGATTTCCGAGAGCTCTGCGTCTGAAAGGGGCGGCTTAGGGATAAGCGGCTCAGGCTGCGAGTGAGCTTTAGGGTTAGACTCGGGGGTTTTCTCCGGATTGTTAAATGGTTTTGTCGGTGGCCCTCTCGGGGCTTTCTTGGGCGTTCGTGGATCCGGAGCTTGGGCCATTAACAAGAGGCGCTCATTCTATTCCCTCGTTAGCCACGATCTGCATTCTGATATTTCACCCATGTCTGAAGCCACCGTAACCAACCACATGTTCAGGCATGGGTGAAATTCCTGAGTAAGAAGGGGACGTACTAAATCTGCATATTGGGCCAGATCAAACCCTAGATCAAGATGATCGTCCATTGTACGACGGGTCTGAGGCTGCTCAAACCAGCGCATAACCAAGGCATCAATTAAATCCTATCCCACAACGGGGTGGGAATCAGAGTGAGATGCTAATTAGTCAGCAGTGAATATACACGCTGATTGGTGGGCTGAAAGTGACATGCTTTTATTTTCATGATTGACATGCCCTGGGCTGGAGTTGCTTGGAGATGCTCAAATTTAGATCACTGGTAGACTAGCCATTTAATTTAAACTTGTATTATTTTCAAAGCCCTCCAGTTATTTAAAAGGGTGTGGTGCAGGTTTAAAGTTAGTTAGGGTAAGGAAACCAGTTTTGATGGGGGATCACCACCACCCGCGACCGACAGTAGAAATGATATATTAACACCAACAATATGTAGTCAGCAGGAATTCAGGGGCTGTTATCTTGCTTAAGAAGGCCGGGGAATCCAGTTTCAGTGTATTTTTATTCCATATCCCGAGCTTGTACCAGCGACTAGGGTGCGGAACCACCATATGATATATATATATATCTGGCAGATCCAGGCCCACACCATGGACCATCAGATTTTTGAAAAGATCCCGAGTTTGCAGATTATTGTTTGTCGACATTGCCAGCATGGGGTCCATCCAAAGGAGATTATAACCCACCTCCAGACCAAGCATTCCATGAAACCCCGGGAAAGTCAACCCATTGCACAGAGGATTGCCCAGTGGCAGGATATCATCCAACACCCCGAGGCCGTACAGATCCCCCGGGAACTGGACCATCCAATCCCCATTATTCCCGTTTATACCAATGGGCTACAGTGCCAGCGAGATCCCAACCAGTGTACTACAGTTACCACAAGCATTAAAGCCATGCGGAACCACTGGCAGGAGGAACATGGTTGGTCCCAGACTCACCAGCGGGGGGTGGTCCCAGTCGCCCGGCGGGCCCAGCAGGAAGCTGAACTACAGCAGTCATTCCGCCTGGTAGCATGGCAGAAGATATTCCCAACCCGGAAGAACTCCCATTTAGTTCATATCCGGTCCCGCGACCCCCCGCCCGCGGAACCCCCCATCCCCAGCACTGACCGGGAGGCCATGGTCGCTGAGATCAAGGCCCAGGCTGCAGCGGATGACCAGGCCGCGGCTAACCAGGTGATCCAGGCCGGGCAGCTACAGGATGCCAACCCGTGGCTGCGGCGGACCCGGTAGGCGCGGTATCTGGCAGAAGTGCACCCGCAGGACTTGCTGGACGTGGTAGCCACGCCGGGGGCGGACGAGATCGACGAGACCTGCCAGGCTATCCGGGTGATCTGGGATACCATGGAACAGTTGGCCCGCCGCAGCCAGCGGACGGTGCAGCACTGCGGGAGCGGGATCCGCATGGCCGCGATCAGCACCATGCCGGGGCAGACCCCCCACACGCCGCTGCAGGCGTACATGGATGAAAAGAGCATCGAGGACCACGTCCGGCCATGGCAGCAGATCTTGATATTTATCACGCGCACCCAGACCCGGTGGCCGTGGCAGGGGAAGGAGCCCCGATATATCATGACGAGCCGGCAGCGAAAGACCTGGCAGCGGTTGTGGCAGGCAGCCATGCAGGTGGTGCATGGGACGGTGGCATCCCCCGTCCCGGACGACGGCCGCGCCAGCCCCGATCCCATGGAGACGTCCGACCAGGGTCCAGGGTTCAGGGTTAGGGTTGCCAGTTTCCAGATGACCCGGGTGGAAACCGCGTGCTTGGAGTTTTGCATCGAGCTGTTGAACCAGAAGATCCAGGTCCATGAATACGAGAGCGCGCTGGTGTGCAGCATGGCCGTGCTCGGCCGGGGGGTCAAGACGTGGCTGGATCCCGACAGCTACCCCCCGATCATTTCCCGGGTGTTGAAGGTGGCGCGGTTCCTGGTCGTGCAGAAGGCATTATGGCTGGATCCCCAGCCGATGGGGATCATTGAGATGTGGGCGGGGCAGGCCGAACAGGGTTCCTGGGCGGGCGATGGCGCGGACGATGATTTAGGCATGATCATGGAGGATGAAGGGTTCGTGGAGGGTGCTGCCGGGGACCCGATCCCGTCATCCCCGCCATCGTCCATTCACAGCCAGGATGCCGCCCCCATCAGCCGGATGTCCCGCCACGGCCGCATGCCATTCCAGACCGGGGTTGACGCCATGGTGGGCAAGTTCATGGTCCGGGGCCAACATGGGCCGGTGGAGGTGTTGCTGGACTGGCGGACGTACGGGCTGAAGGTCCATTACAACACCACGGCCCCCGGCCATGTGACCTGGATGGGCACGGAGCGGTTGCTGTACAAGAACCTGGATTTTACCATGGGCCAGTTCCGCGGGATGGTGCACGGGCTGGTCCAGGCGGCACGGGGGCTGCTCGGGGGGTTACTGTGTGAGCCCGAACCCCGCCAGTGGCCCGCCATCCCATGGGACGGGTTGTTTGATAATCCCAGCGAAGCCACGCCCGGCTGGAGTTTTTTGTCGGACCAGCGGACGCAGTGGCCCGTTCCCGGACGCCATTGGCTGATCGACCGGATTGCGCAGGAACCCGGGGTGGCCCGGACCTTCATCACCCAGGGGGGGCTCAGCGCCAGCAAGGCCACCAAGTACTTCCAGCAGGTGGCCCGGTTTAAGGAGAAGCTGGCAGTGGCCGTGCATTTAACCAGTGGTGCCCCCGCGCGGGCCCCCGAGCTGCTGAGTATCCAGCATGTCAACACCGACACCAACGTGCGCCGAAATATATATATTGAAGATGGGATGGTGGTGTTCGTGTCCGCGTACCACAAGGGGTTTTACAGCAGTAATGATGTCAAGATCATCCATCGATATTTACCCCGGGCCGTGGGTGAGCTCGTGATCTGGTATTTATGGTTGGTGTTGCCATTCCTGCGGCAGCTGGCGGTGAGCTGGGGGCGGATGGCGGAACCCGGGGTCGAACCCCAACCCCACCACCGCAGTCCATATGTATGGGGGCCGGACGTGGGCAGTGGCCGGGCATGGACGAGCGAGCGGTTCCGGGAGGCATTGAAGCAGGCCAGCCAGACCGGGCTCGGGTTAGGGACCGGGTTCAACGTGGCGAATTACCGGGATATCGCGGTGGGGATCAGCCGGCGGTTTTTACGGGGCTCCAGCGCGTTCCCGGACAATATCCAAGCCGAGCGGCAGCAGGAACTGGCTGCCATTGACAGCGACACGGACCCGGATGATGGGGTGGGGGAGATTGCGGACGAGCAGGCCGGGCACAGCTCCCACGTGGCCGGGATGGTGTATGGGCGGGAAAGCATGGAATTCGCCGGGAGCACGACCATGCGGCGAGCTCGGCACCAGGCATTCCATCGACTGTTTATTGTGCCAGCCTTACGATTGAGGGACGCCCTTGACCAAGATGTGCGGTTGGGCTCCATCTTGCTTGTAACTGGGCGACAGACAAGCAGCAGTCTAAGGCCAAATTCAGTTGCGCAATTTTTACTCGGCGTGTTGAAGAAGTGTCATCTCGAACTGAGCCCCGCTGGTTACCCAGTCAATTTGGAACGCAATCTCTCAATCCAAATAACAATGGCGTGACTCGGATTTTGGCGAAAATTCAATCATGGACGGAATATGCGACCTCAAAAGAAAGCTCTCGCCTACCAGTGAAATATCTCATCTTGTCAGTCCACCCGCTTCGTTAGAGAGCCTTGCCATGGCAGAAATTTGATTAGCCACTAAAGGGAGAAACAAAAACTGCAAGTATGCTGACCGCTACGGAGGCCAAATTTAGAGTTAACAGCGATGAGGCACCCGCCACTCTTGATAACGTCGGCCAATCGGATATGCCCAGGGGGAAATTGCAATGGCCTCTGCAAATCAACAGCGACTGAGAAGCTGTCCGAAGATAGCGGCCTCCATCGCATTTTATGCCCTTGTGCTTTCCAGTATCGGCAGGCCATCCCTTGGAAAAGAAGCAGCCCTATGCCCAGCCTCGGAACATAATACACCACGCAATCACTGGACTTAAACCAAAAAATAGAACTAAATGATAATGAAATGTTTAGAAAAGGAAAGACGTGGATTCAATATTGGATATATTTAGAATACACCACATACCCGGCTCGCATAGTCAGGAGCTCAACCTCGCGTCCTACTTCAGCGTCAATCTACTTCGATGTGTAAAGCTTAGAAGGCAAGGGGCCTTACGTTATACGCCTTAATATAACTAAGTTACTGAACAATAGTTAAAAAATCATGCTTCCTAGATTTCTACCTATAATGCAGATCGACCGCCTCGAAGAAAGCTTTTCCCTTAAAATAGCCAAGCAATTCGGGGCGCGGTCCTTGAGCATTGACTATGACTTGATCGCTTCCGTTCTTGGTTATTGCCTTTCCAACCCTGAAAACCGATGGCCCGCCTGGTTTCCAGGGCGGCATTGTTTCACCGTTGCTTTTAGCGTCACCGGCCTGGCGCGTTGATAGGCATCCAACGCCGTCAAGCACGCCTTGCAGAATAGATAGCTTTTTTCTGCATATATCAACGCACTTTGTGGTCGGATTTTCTCGTTTGCCAGGTTTTCGTATATGTCGGTATTGGCGCATTCATTGATTTGCTGCGAGCGGATGCCAAGATTATATATTGTGTCCTCAATCATCTCCTTCGCTTGGTGGAGATCTTCTAGAGTGTCGCTGTGGAAGGATGTTAGTATATTCAAAATAGGCGCGATATCCTGACTGACATATGAAGTCGACCGACCCAGATCGTTGCCCTATAATTGTCGATGATATCCATGAATAGACGTAAATTACTTTCCCGAAACCCCACTTTAGACCAATCTTTGAAATCCGTCTTTGGGTTTTCGCTGAAACGTTCCACCGACTGTTCAAACTCTTGGCATGACTGGCGACATTGGTCGATAACAGCTTGAAGCTCTCCGTCACCCGCTCCTAACTGGGGGCCAAGGGTATTAAGAAGATCCTGAAGCGCTGTTTTCAGTCTCTTAACAGTCCATCGCGTTGGTTACCCTTTTGTTCGATCTTGTCGTAGAGCGACTGAACTGAGGTGGAAACGCTCGAATAATCTGCCATTCCTTGATGGTCGTCGCGAGGTTACATAGACTTTTATAAGTAAATGCAGAAGTTGGGACAAGAGTAAATGCTCAAAGGTTGAAGGGGAGTTGCTGGTTCAAATACCTCCAAAGTTAGCGCCATGGCATTTCCGCGTCTCGGACCAAGCCAATAGCAGCACGAGAAGACAAGGTGATCTGGCTCAGGTGATCAGGTGATCAAAGGGTTGAGAATACCCCTCATTTGGTTAACAGCTGGAAGAGCAGCTCTTAAAAACCATCACTGGCCTGCGCCTGCTTTTTCAAGTGTTGGAAGATGTTGCATTCCAGCCATTGCCGAATCTGGTCCATCCTGGGACCCCGTGCTCGGAACTCCCATCTGCAATCCGAGTAATGCAGTAGTTT
>JALZZM010000075.1:0-78362 GCA_023619275.1 Aspergillus sp. M3606 | reverse complement strand
ACCCGTCTTGGGTAACCCATGGGCGGGCCGAAAAAGTGAGAACCCAACCCAACCCGCGTTTTGGCGAGGTCTAGGTGGCGGAATATTGCATATTAAGCGGTGAGCGTTTCCGACCTCCTCCGGTCAACACGCGATCCCAGTCACATGTGAGCCTATTCTACGGATCGAAGGATCGAAATGAGCAAGGCAACATGTATGGAAACCTCCCTGTGGCGCTTTTCAACTGCACGATGGAGTACATCCGTGCAGAGGCCCAGATTGCCTGTGAAAACTCATCATGCGCCGTCACCAACTTGCGCCGATCCCAAACGGACCCCCTTTCATCTTCCAGCTATGCGACGCCATTTACCGGTAATGGCCCTAAGGACGATTGGGTCAGCCCACAGACCGCATTGAGAAACATCATCCGCCAGTTCCCGCATGCTGTCCCTCTGATAGATGTATACCACCCCTCTCCAACAGACAGCTATATCTACGGCGATGCCTCCTTTTTCGACCAATACTATTCCCGAGACTGGAGCAGTGTTAGTGCGAAGGACTTCTCAACTAGATTCAGCACGCTCTTCAACACATTCTATCAGGCTTCCCTTGCCACAGATGTCATTCCCTTCGCGGGGCTCTCTGATCCCGTTGATCTAAAGACCTCACTTCGGTCCTATATCAGCCCGGAGAGCACAACCTATATCAACAGGTTCACTGTGTACCAAATCAACCTTCCCTGGCTCGTTATATTTATCATGGCCAGTATCCTTCTACTCCTCTCTGCGTTCGCAGGGTTATTCCTTAAGTCGATAATTATCGCCCCTGATGTTCTGGGATTTGTGTCCTCTCTGACAAGAGATAACCCGCATGTCCCTCTACCTTCTGGGGGGAGCGCTCTTTCTGGTGAAGATCGCGCGAAGATATTGCGAGATCTTCCCGTCCAGCTTGCCGATGTCAATGAGGACAGGAACTTTGGGCGCATTGCGTTCGTCAGTCGAAATGGGGATACCGTGTATAAGAAGCTCCGCCGTAGCCGCCAGTATGAGTGATTGATTTGACTTCATCGGTCGTCTGGAAGATATCCAACGGGATAGTGTATTCAGGCAGTGAATAGAGAAAACAGGGACAAAGTACAAGATAATCCATTGGAAGCAAATTTCCCGCAGGTTTGTTATTTGAATGTACACTCTCAGCCATCTGTGAATATTACGCAGCGATAACATAGGTGCACGGAACCTTAGATTACTGGCCTGGAAAACGAAGATCGGAAGTAACATCTAAGTGTGATAATTAGTCGCTGAAGGCTCGGCTGTGAGGGGTTATACAGGCTACTCGTAGCTGGAGGATAAAAGCTACGATGGACGTACTCATTTTAAACCCCGTTAGCCAAAATTTTAAAACCAAAGCAACACGTCTACTGTGGCAACAAATGCACTGATGCTGTCTTATTTTTTTCGGACAGTTTGTGTGAGCTTCGCGGTACCTCCACGCCCCGAGCCGAGGGATTGCGAACGACGCCACATTAAACCCCAACCTGTGCTGCGGTCCACTTTCAAGACCGCAGCCAGCTGAAGTTACTGGACATGGGCGCTGCACGCAGCCAAGCACGATGCTGATCCCAGGGCGTCTCGGGGCGACCGCTCCGAGGTTTTATAGATTGGAAGATGCTGATTATTTGATGGTGATATTGTCCACAGCCCCTCCGACGGAATGTGACCTTTTTGGTGGAAATAATTTTGATATTGCCCTGGACAGTCTACTGCGGTGAAACCCAATTAAGATAGAGCAATATCAACAACTCCTTGCCATCCACATCCGGACTCTCTTCCCATACATATAGAGAGGAACTGTCAGAAAAAGAAACACCAAATGCATCCCCGAAATCACGAGAAATGTATCCCGCGCCCCAGACGCTTTAACCCAGTCGACGACGAACAGCGAGAACGCAAGACCGTGGGAATCTACCGAATTAGCAGCGCACTATATTGGCGTATAAGGTGGATACTCACTCTTCAACAAACTCAGAACAACCTGCGCCTCAATCGCAGAAGACTTGTGGCAGTCCAGACAATACGTAACAGCGATCGTGCTCCCGAGGATACACCCAAAGTATATAAACCCAAAGCACACTGTCGGGACAATCCAATGGGCGCGAGCCTCGATACTCCAGCCGTATCCTGCAAGAGCAACCACAGTGGCGATCGTGGCAGGAATTATCATAATGAACCGCGACTCGGCCTCGTAGATGCCCTTGTTCCGGTACGCTTTCGTGCAAGCGAGGATGTCGGAGACTTTGCCGCCCACTACACTACCTAGGATTGTGCCGAGGAGGGGGGAGATATAGAGCAGCCCCGTCTGCATGGGTGTGAATCCGTATCCGTCGACTGATTGGAATAGATACGAGACTGTGTCGGCCAGCAACGCGAGCCAGCCCAGTGAGAGGGCGTATACGGCGGCAGACCATAGCAGTGGGAATGAAGTGAGAAGGCGGAAGGGTTTGAGTGCGAGCGAGAACCAGGTGGTTTCCTGAAATCGTCCATTCCACAGGGTCATTGTGGTTTTGAGTGGAACCGGTGGTGAGATGCGCAGGTTATCGGTGTATATGTCCCCAGGGGTGCGGTGGATCGCGATTGAAAGTTCCTGTTCATGTTAGAAATATTTTGAATATGGACTGTTATCTTACGCTGCGGTTATTCCGTGCCCAGTAGGTTTCTCTTGCAAAGACGAATATAAAACTAAACGAAGTCCCGGATAGAATGGTTGAAAGCCTGTCCATGTCAGTTCGTCCATAAGCTGCTTCAGATATACATACCACAAAACCCAGCGCCAACCTAGTCCTTGAATAACCCCTGCCCCAATCAACGGTGCCAGACTCTTCCCAGCAGCTAGAAGCAACATATAAACACCAAGTCTGAATCCCCGTTCATGCGGCTGGTATATCTCGGATATCGTAACGGACACTAGAAACTCACCCGGACTGGCGGCAGCTCCCTGAACAAGCCTAGCTATGACAAGGCTAGCATATGACGGACTAGCAGCAGCCCAGGCAGAAGAAGCAATAAGCAGGACAGAACCGGCAACATATACAGGTCGCCGCCCAAATAATGCTGCAGTGGGAGCCCAGATTGTAGCACCTACTCCCAGACCTAGCATGTAAATACCGATCGTAAAAGAGACCTGCTGGTTGCTTACTCCGAAAGACTCGGATATAGCTGGAAACCCCGTCGCGAGGATAGGGCAGAGAGCTGCGCAGAGGAAGCTGTTGAAGCCGACGGTGAATAGGATAATATCCCTGCGCCATGCAGGCCAGTTGAGTGGATCATTGGGAGAGTCGCTCGTTTGAGATGGTTTTGCTTGGCTGTTTAGTTGTTCTCGTAGTTGCGATATGCTTTGGCATGGGCCGACGATGGTGAACCAGATTTGGGTACCTGTTATTGTTAGCAGGGCCGTAGTAAGGTGCAAAAGCACTTACCAGGTGGATAGGAAACATCTTCGAGGCTCTCAATTTCGTCTTTGGTATCCATAGTTGCGAGAGGTGTTCGTTATCCTTTACTCGTGGCGTTCGGTGGGAGAGTCAATTTATATGCAATTTGTATTGCAAGTCGAACCTGATAGCCGGCTCTAGCCTCAACATTCCTCAGGTGGTCGGTCTAGACTAGTCCAGTGAGCCCGCTAGATTTCAGTTCAATCAACCTCCATTAATGGGAATAATGTCGTGGGTGAGTACCTGTTGAGTAGCCCTACCCGCAAGGTCCCTGCTTGGCGGTTGGCTGGTGGATTGCACCAGCCAACTAACAACTGTACGCGTAGTCGATGATAGTGACTTCATATTTTTTGGTATAGTTGGACCCATTACAAAAAACCAGATACTGTAACTGCATTCCATCCCCTGTGCAGTGTCTACTTAGGGTACAATCGAGTGACCCTAAAAGAACAACCACGATCTCAGAACGCCAATGTATGAGGCTTTAAAACGATCACATGCATCAACCCTCTAGAGAGAATAGGACGAAGAATGGCCTGGCTGTGGTACCTGACGACAGGAATGAGCGACTGCTGTGAGCGATTCGGGCTTCGTCGGGCGCCACGTCCGACCCTTTGTATGTGCAGCAGCAGGATAGGTACCAGTTTCGGCCCGGCCCAGGCCATCGCATTTATGCTCTCGGCCATAGTGTCGATCAAAGCTTGGATTGGATTGGGTGAGTAGGAATGTTGCTCCTGTATCCCTTGCTTCGGTGTGGATTGGGATATCTCGGTCCCAAGGCGGTTTGTGGTAGCGGAATGGATGGCTTTTGCCATTTCCAACAATTTAGGCCACCTAGTTGATAGCCCGTGCCAGTTAATACGTTCAGTCCTTAGGCTCTTTGAAGGCTTGATAGGTGCGAAGAGTATAGAGAGTTGAGTGGGGAGCAGTGAGTTGGCCTGCGGTGCGAACTACATTCTAGGCAATCTGTGCTACTATCCATCTGGCAGACCCAACTCAATGCCTGACTCCTAATCATTCTCGATGAATGGCCAGATCAGCCTATTTCGACAAATATGCATTACAAGCAGGTGATAGCGGCAGTCTTTGAATAACATCCTCCCACGTCAAGCAATGCAGGGACTCTTTCCAGAACTGCATGGCCTGATATTGCACTGATAGGATTCTAGCCTAAATAAAGCAAGGGGAAGCAGTTACACTAGTGCAGAGTTAAAAATACGTCGCAACTGGCTCCCCCAACATGACCATCCGAGGAGCAATTCCCAGTCCAGGCACGAGAGGCGCTGTAATCCTCCCATCAACAATACCAAAAGGCCCATCGGCAGTCGTAAGGGAAAGCATATCCCTGCCAGCTAGAACACAGCGGAGGAAATTTCCTGGAATAGTCTGGGCCAGACGAACCAGCGGAGCGAATTTAATATCGACCCGCATGTTTCTTGCACGCTCATCACGTATCCAACAGCGATGCAGAGATCGCGCACGCGACGCGCTTTGCTTAAACCGCGGAATTTCTGCACTTTAAAGTTAATTCCCTCGCTTGCGTCGTCGGTGGTTATTTGGATGATAGACGTCTCGGTAAGCGCCAGCTCGTCATGGATAATCGGGACATTGGTCCGACGGCGTAGAGACAGGCATTCCCTCCACGTTTGACACTGCGCTTCGAACGAAAAGTCGAGACCGTCTGGTAATAGTCTTAACATTCTTAATGCGGCTTCAACGGTGAAACCCCCGTTCGCGTCGACAACGAACCACTGGATGCGTTGTGCATCGATCACCGGGTCTACACTGATTTTGACAGAGAAGCCTCTGGAGCCTTTTGCCCTGTATTCGTGGAAAAGTACGCGCATCCCTTGGTCTGCGTATAGGTGGAGAAATGATAATAGCAATGTTTACGCCGTTGCGACCCGAGAAGCTCAGACACCGGATGGGATACTCCCTGCCGCCGGATAGGTAGTATAATATCCCCCCCCCGAGTAGGGCATGTCCAGTTGGAACACGGCGATTCGTTGATCTTCATTCCCGTATTAGCTGGTGCTTCTACAACGGCCGCAGTCGCGGGCCATCCGATCCCGCCATGCTTGTATACTCGGCCCAGCCGAGCCATGCTTGGAGTCCTTCACTGTGACGTCTGGTTCGGACTGATCACCACTAGTCTCCAACGGATACAGATCCCGGACACCAGTCAACAACCCCTCATTTGTTTTGCTGTCTGCCAACCTGGACTGCGGAGAGACGGACAGAATCCTTCGACCTGTCGTACCTGATCTCCCACCTGGTATTCCGTTGTGGAGTACGACCACGGAGTGTCTGATTGCGGAGGATTGCCATTATTTTCTTTCCCATTTGCCGGCCTTATATTCCATCCGATGTTGCCGGGTTTTTTGCCGATACTAGTATATCCCATCCAGTCTGACCACCCTGCTGCATCGACACCTCATCACCATTACTCCCACTAAGCCGTGCAATACCTGCTTCGCAATATGGCAGCATCCCAAATCTTCCACGGTACCCCCTATGTCACGGGAACAGCCTCAGCAACACTCCTAGCAGCAAACCTCGAGCTAAGCTTCTGGGGCGGCGTCGACGCAAAAACAGGCGAGGTCATAGACCGTTTCCACCCCCTGAGCGGACGTTTTCTCAAAGATACCATTCTCGCAATCCCAGGCGGGCGTGGATCATGCGGGGGCAGCGTTATCATGATGGAGCTGATCCTTAATGGCCTCGGGCCTAAGGCGCTGATATTTGAACGTCGCGAGGAGATTATAACCCATGGGGTTATGGTTGCGGAGGAGTTGTTTGATAAGACGGCTCCGGTTGTTACGCTTCGTCCTGGAGATTTTCGTCAGGTTCTGGGGTGGGATGGGAAGGCTGTTCATGTTCGCGGTGATCAGGTCTCGGATACTGTGCTGGAGTGGAATGCAGGCAATGCAGTCGGCGGCTTGACCCAGTCTCGTGTCCAACTTACAGATGCAGACAGGGCGATGCTAGACGGAGAGAACGGCGAAGCAGCGAGGATCTCACTGAAGATAATCATCCGGATGGCGGATATGATGGATGCGAAAGAACTGATGGACGTCAGCCAAGCGCATGCAGACGGCGCCTGGTATGGACCGGGATCCGTGGCATTCGGGCAAAGACTGCGAGACTGGGGAGGGAGATTCCAGGTCCCAACCACGATCAATTCGCTGAATGTGGATCGGAAACGCTGGCGGGCTCTCGGGATCAATTCCGACTTTGGTTCTGCGTGCGATGACCTGGCGAAGGCATTTGTCGATATGGGGGGGAAGGTCTCGTTCACTTGTGCCCCGTATCTTCTAGAGACGGCACCGAAATTGGGTGATCCGATTGCCTGGGGAGAGTCCAATGCGGTGATTTATGCCAACAGCGTGCTTGGTGCGAGGACGCTGAAGAATCCTAACATGCTCGAAGCCCTGATTGCCTTGACGGGTCGCGCGCCAAAGGCTGGGCCGTATGTTGATGAGAATCGCCTTGCTTCGATATGGCTGAAGGTAACTCCTCCGAAGGGCGCAGAGAATGACGATTCCTTCTGGCCTATCGCAGGCTACGCCTTAGGTGCTATTGCCAATGCACGCATTCCGGTAATTACTGGACTGGAGCATATGAAGCCGAGAAAAGACGACTTCAAGGCATTCTCTGCTGCATTTGCTACATCGTCTAGTTCGCCCATGTTCCACATGGTCGGTTTGACTCCGGAGGCCCCGACTCTTGAAGCTGCATGCCGTCAGGGTATGAAGCCTGAAGCCGTTGAAGTAGACTGGAAGGATCTCGATGCAATCTGGGAGGAATTCAACCACGGCTCTGAGCCCAGAGAAATCGATCTCGTTTCATTCGGGAACCCGCACTTTTCCTTCCAGGAGATAAAGGCAGTGGCCAAGCTGTGCCAGGGGAGAAAGAAGAAAGACCATGTCGCTGTCATCGTCACCTGTGGCCGCGCCCAGTATGGCCTTGCCTCACAGGCCGGTCACGTAGGCGAGTTGGAAGAGTTCGGTGTCCAGTTCTTGCAAGACACCTGCTGGTGCTCGATTGAGGAGCCGATCATTCCGAAGAATACGAAGACTATCATGACGAACTCGGGAAAGTATATTCACTACGGGCCAGGGCTCACCGGCCGGCAATTTGCGTTTGGTAGCTTGGCTATGTGTGTCGATGCTGCGTGCACTGGGAAGACGACTGGGGATCCTCCATCCTGGCTGCTGGATGCAAGGTCTAGCAGCTAACCTCCATAGCAGAGATAAGACATATATTCGTGCCTCCTGTCGGTATCTTAGTTATCTGGCGCGTAAGCCGTAGTTGCTGTTCTATCCATCTCCAATTTCTTGCGTGTGCGGGATCGCCATCCACCGCCATGCAACAAACAAGGAGAACATTCCCCGAAGACAGCGATCGTCGCCCCGGCTCTATGGGAATATGAACGTAGCCAAGTGCAGTTCTCTCCCCACATTAACGACCGACAGTGTTCGGGGTAGCAGGCACCGACCCCCACAAAGCCGAGGGCCGTATGCTTAAATGCACATTCTGTGCGACTCTAGAGTATAGTCCAGAAACCCAGCATCCTACAGACAATGTTCGATCTTTTGCCTGCCACAGTCCTCGGACTGGTCATTTCGGTAGTAGGCGTTAATAGGTATACCCACCCTGCTGGAAAGCTACATCAATACTTACACTGACTGGCAGTGAAATAATTGTACACCCCGAGCACTACGCACGAACAAACCAGTTCGTTCGATATAGCCAGAATTCAACATGCCTCAAGCTGACTCCGTCCAATCCGGTCGCGACATTGGACTACTCAACCGAAGTCGGCGGGTTTCCATTCTTCGACGCAAACCCGGTGTCAGGCCCGGTCCAGGTCGAGGCGAAATACTCCGAGGCAAAGGGTGGACTTGATCAGCCGTTTGGTGACGGTCCATGGACTTTCTCAAATGGCTTGGCTAATACATTTCGTGTCGAGACATTCAATATCACCGAGGCAGGTCAAGTGGAGTCGTTCTTCCAGCAGGGTGGACTGCGCTGGCATAGACTGCGGCTTCTGAATGATGATCGGAATGTAACAATCTGTGGTGTTGGGATACGCTCTTACAATGATCGCACAGAACCCAGTGATCTTCCTGGATACTTTGAATGCTCGAATTCGCTGTATAACGAGATTTGGAAACTGGGTGCGCGAACCGTCCAGCAGGCATGCATAGAAAATGGAACCGCGCCGACAACATGGCAAGTCACTCCAGATGGAGTCCTCCTTCGTGGACAGCAATCCGCACAGTCTGTACTTGGGGCCGATCTCGCCAACTATACTATGTCATTCAAAACAAAGATAGTGCGTGGTGGGACTGGTTGGAGGGTGGCCGTGTCTCCGGCTGGGTTTGGGCCTTCGCTTCTTCTCACCAGCGAGTACCCAGAACATTCGACATGTCTGAATACAAATCGCACTCTTGTACCTCCTCATACGCTTGCTGTTGGCTATGGCTGGAACTTGGTGAATCAGACGTCTTTGCCGACAGGCAAGGTGTCTTACTTTCCTGTCGACTTTGATGTTACAGAAGGGCAGTGGATGGATATCTCGACCAGAATCTCCAAGGAGGGATATATCGTCACAATTAATGACAGCCCCCCTGTGACTGTCCCCTTGACCGAGCTGCAACTGATGTCCAACGAACGGTTCTCTTCCGGCAGTGTGTATTCAGGGACATGGGGCTTTGGGCCGTGGCAAGACCAATCAGCCTACGTGAAAGACGTTCTAGTCCAGTCACGCAATGGAACAGCCCTGTACCAGAATACAATGGCAGATGAATTCGTTCTTGAGGAGTACGGGGTGATGGACAATCAAGCCTCACTATGTCTTGATGGCGCAAAGCGCGATCGACTCGTCTGGTCGGGAGACTTCGCGCATGCCCATCGCGTCGTCAGTGCCAGTACATACCGACCGGATTTTATCAGGGGCACATTGAGTTACCTCTTTGAGCGTCAGGAACGATCTGGGCCTATGGCCGGACTATTTGCCATGTCGCCGGCAATGGGGCAGTCGGCCGAGTATGTGTCTGTGTACAAGTCTTACGGGTTGCTTGATTACCAGATGCTCTTGCTTGATAGTTTTGCGCGGTATTATCTGGAATCTGCAGATAGGAAGTTTCTCGGCAAATGGTGGCCGAGGGCTAGAGCTGGTGTCGAGGCCATTCTACCACTCATTGATCAATATTCTGGCCTTGCTGCCACATCGTCGTTGGGAGCATTCTTTCTCGGAGATAGAAATGGAACTGCTGCTTCAGCTCTCTTCACATATACCCTTACGCAAATTGCTGATCTGGCTGATGCCATGGGAGAACCAGATATCTCGAGCGATTGGAAAAGTATAGCCGCGAACATATCCCGGGCAGTCAACCAGAAGCTCTGGAATGAGAATATCGGGACGTACAGTTCCAGTCTGACCTCCATGAACGAATCATCCTATATCGGAACAGCATGGGCGATCCTATCTAACACAGCCAATACCTCCCAGGCCACATCGTCAATCGCAGCACTTTCATCTCTCCGTCTCGGTATCGGGTATAAACTCAGTACTGACGTGAACGACTCCGATCCGGAAACGAATCTCTCGCCGAATCTATCGGGGTTTCTCCTTGAGGCGTTGTTCACTCATGCCCGAGACCACCCGTATGGTAATGCAACCACCGACGCAGTAGACCTCCTGCTAGATGGGCTGTGGGCGGCCATGGTCGACCAGGATGAGTTCTATACCGGGACATCATGGGAGTATGTCTACCCCGATGGACGCCCGGGCTTGGATCTGTTTACCTCGCATGCGCATCCGTGGGGCGGTGCGCCGACGTACATCTTCTCGGAGTATATTCTTGGTGTTCAGCCCACTGCACCTGGGTTTAAAGAGTGGTCGTTTCGGCCTGTGATTATGGATGGTCTTACTTGGGCGAGGGGAAGGGTTCCAACGCCGCGTGGTACTATCCATGCGGAGTGGGGGGTAGACAACAGTATGAGTGTTACTTTGAAAGTCCGAGCTCCAGTAGGAACGAGGGGGGTTGTCAGTATACCTTTGGGTGCACGAGGATGTCTCACAACTGGAGATGCGCATCAGGATTATTGTGGCGGGCAAGGGGTGCGTGTGGTCGTTGATGGGAAATCGGCATCTATCCGTGTCTTTTTGGCTTAGTTTACGAGGCTTTAAAGATAAGTCCGGTACCAGGGCCATCAGTCTACGTAGTACGATGCAGTCTATTCCTGATTGGGCAATATAAATACTAAGACAGACAAACGGTCTGTCTCCCATTACCCTGCCATTTCCCCGGTTCACGTTTCTCAACCCCGATAGCGTAGTAACCCACTCCCTTGCTACTCGAACTCCTGCTTATCCCAGACGCTGGTGGCCAGGAACTCGAGTTTCTCATTGTCAATCTCGATATTCCGTTCTCTGGGGATCGTTGGACTTCTGAGGAAAAGCCTTTCGAATTCAAGAACCAGCGGAGCTCCAGTGATGGTGACCCTGTTACCCCGTGTTCTTGCAATCACGACCTGTTGCTGGCGGCACCCACGACCATTTCCAGTGCTCTCCCATCTCTCAATGATGATTCTGGGCTCATCTTGGGCGATTCGCAGAGTTAAAACAGTCTTCACCTCTCCCTCGGGCCCCCTTAACCAGTAACGCACATCAGACTGTAGTTTCGACTGGGTTTCGCTGTACGCGACTTCCAGGACAATAGTCGGCCATTTGCCTGATCGGTCCCGGGGTAGCCTGGTTGGCTGCCACGCCGTATCTGGTTCCTTTGCGCCTATACTCGCAAAATGAGTCGCAGCGCGGATGGGCACGAGGGAGCGCCCCATTCCTGCAGTAGTCAGGGCCTCATGGAACACAATATCAAAGAGACCTGCTGCGTTTTCATGTGCAATAGATTTAACCATGTTGATCAGGAGGAGCTGGAGCGCTGGATCATATGCACACCAACGATCGAAAGGAGCTTCTTCTGCGTCACGGAACTCGGTGGTGAAAATCTGCTCATCCACTGCACTAACAAGAAACCACTCGATCGTGTCGTTGGCAGTGTGAAATGCCTCGTTGAAATCATGTTGGAACTGCGCGCGGTCGCGGTAAGGGTAAGACTGGAAGACAGGAGTAGTCAGATTGCCCAGGAAGCCACGACCGGGGTTTTCGATGATTCTCAATGTCTCGGAGTCCGTATTGTTGGATGTCATCTTGCCAGCGACGGTAAACACAGGAACAGTTGGGTTGCGAACAGTAGGTTGGAGGTTTTCAAAAGCGCAGTGAAGTTGAGCATCGTGAATGATGACACCACTGCTCATATATACTTCGGAAAAACTCTGACTGGACCAGGAATATTCTCAGCCAGACTTTATATAACAGGTCTTCAAGCTGGAGTTATGACGTATGCCCTCAGTAGTGGCCATTTCGGCTCCAATTTCACAGATCCTCATATTCTAGCTGTACAACAGCCAGGCATACTATGCAGCAATACCTGAGCGGAACAATTCCACCGCCCGACCCTGTCCGCGGGGAACCAAACTGATAAACTTCATGGAAATGACAGGCTGGAGCATCCGACGATCATATGAGAATCATCGGTGTTGACAAAAGGCGGGCGAGACTCCGATTTGCCCGCAGCGCCGCCGTCTCCGAGTCCGTTCGCCGGTCGCGATCTGAGCACAGACATAAAGAGGAGCAGCTGTTGACGTCTGCGAATTCAATGTCCAAACTCCAGATGTCTTTCAGCTCGAGACTGTTCAAGTTTGTCGCGGCGAGGTCTCCCTCCCGGGCTGCTACCATGACGAAACAGTATAGCACCGCCCCCTCGGTCTTATACACCAAGATCGATAAGCGCCCGCCGGAGGTCGTAAAAAGCCATGGTAATTATCTCGAGACCAGCGATGGGCGAACAATCTTCGATGCGAGCGGTGGTGCCGCGGTCGCTTGTCTGGGACACAACGAGCCTAGGGTTAAGCAGGCGATCGTGGACCAGCTGGACCAGACGGCCTACGTTTACTCACCATTTTTCACTGTTCCCGCGGCGGAAGAGGTAGCTACGTATCTCACCGAGTCGACGAATGGGGCCATGAGCAAGGTGTTTATTGTCAGTTCCGGTATGGCTGTTGTGTCTAGTTAGAACCCGGTACTGATCGAAACAGGCGCCGAAGCGATAGAGGCGGCGCTGAAAATGGCCCGCCAGTATTTTACAGAGCTCCCAGAACCGCAAATGCAGAGAACGAAATTTATTGCACGCCGACAGTCGTATCATGGGAATACTCTAGGGGCCCTAGCAGCAGGTGGACACAAGGCGCGGCGAGCGATCTTCGAGCCGATCCTCGCGACAAACACTTCGCACGTTTCTCCGTGCTATCCATATCGCGGTAAGAAAGTAGGCGAAAGTGACGAAGAGTATGTTGCGCTTCTTGCAGCGGAATTGGAGCACGAGTTTCAGCAGGCTGGGCCGGGGAATGTGTGCGCCTTTATCGCGGAAACCATGTGTGGGACGGTAATATCCACCTCATATAAGGTGTGATGGATGTCAGCTAACTGAGGCAGACACTGGGTTGTGTCCCCGCTGTGCCAGGATACTTCAAAGCGATGAAGGAAGTCTGCGATCGCCATGGTGCATTGCTGATAATGGACGAAGTCATGTCTGGAATAGGGCGCACGGGCACGTTTCATGCCTGGGAACAGGAGGGCGTCGCCCCTGACCTCCAGACCATTGCGAAAGGCCTAGGAGCTGGTTACGCCCCTGTCGGTGCATTGCTTGTTGGATCTCGCGTTGCTGATGCTCTTGCAAATGGAACGGGGAGCTTTACCCACAGTCAGACGTATCAAGGCCATCCCATTGCATGTGCAACGGCCTGCGCGGTACAGAAGATTATAAAAGAGGATAACCTGCTGGAGAATGTGCGAGTACAGGGGGATTATCTCGGCCAGCTACTTAATGAACGTCTAGCCGGGCATAAAAACGTCGGAGACGTGCGAGGACGCGGATTATTCTGGGCTGTAAGTACATTATTCGCTTCTCCGACTACATCTAACAGATACAGCTCGAATTTGTCAAAGACAAAACCACCAAAGAGCCGTTCCCGGTGGAGGCTGGTATAGCACAAAAAGTGCATCTGACAGGGCTACAGAAGGAACACTCCGTCTCTGTGATTCCAGGGGTTGGTGTTGCCGATGGGAGGAATGGAGATATCATCCAGATCGCCCCAGCGTATAATGTCTCGCGGGCAGACATCGAGGAAATTGTGAAGCGGGTGGAGGGCGTCGTCAAAGCCGTCTTTGGGGAGTAAACAATTACTACTCTGCCTACAACCAGTAATCCTTTGGCACGTCAGAAGCCGTCCAATATAGTGAGTCAATATACCATTCATAACTGTAGTACATCTCTCAACCGCTCAAGTTATAGGACGCGTCTTATCCTGCGAAGCCAGTAGAAGTGCGTTCAGACCACAGCAAGATATGACGGCCCAGTCTTGGAGTCGAGTACTCTGACGGCCGATTCTGCTGGACGAAGAAACAGGGGCGTATAACCGTGCAGAGCGATCACGCTTTCCTTTTTCCTGCAGACCTGACAACGATATGTTTGAATGGCGAGAAGACTGTGGTGGTGAAGGTTGAGTGGTGGTGGGAATTATAAGCTGTCTCTTGTTAGCTATTTCGGATTTCTTGGCCATTATCTGTTTAGTATTTCTACCTAGACCGCTCTCTACTAGATAAACGGAGCTACTATCGTTCTATTGCTTCTAGTTAGTGTGT
Organism: Aspergillus sp. M3606; assembly: GCA_023619275.1. Classification (NCBI taxonomy): domain Eukaryota; kingdom Fungi; phylum Ascomycota; class Eurotiomycetes; order Eurotiales; family Aspergillaceae; genus Aspergillus; species Aspergillus sp. M3606. Next base: position 64,122 of record JALZZM010000075.1, on the reverse strand, counting down.
GTCGTTGGAGTAAGCAGTAGTGAAGCGGGAACACTCCGGGGCGCGGAGTAGCCCGCGCAGAGTACTCCAACGATGGCCTTATAGGGCTTGGACAATGGCTGTCATGCTCGGATGGATCCGCTGCTGCCCCTGAGTGTTTGCGGGGTCTCCGGATTCCATTGTTTGTCCGGGGTCTACTAAAAGCTCGTTCATTACCTATAAATACGGGGAAGTGAACCCCTATGACCATGCGTTTCCATGGAAAGAAAGGCCAACATACTCACAATGTACAGCTTTCTGAATCCTCTTCCCCGGTTCATGAATGGCACTGTTGCCAAATGGGCTTATGTTTCTCTAAGTGCCATTGCTACACTTCCGGGGCACTTTAACCGGTCAGCCTTGGATGCGCCCTGGGCCGACCCGGATGTTTCTGATACTGGCCTTTCACGGACGTAGGTGCCCAATTGAACTTCGTTATTGACTTCTAACGCCTCCTTCCGACCAGTTTAAGCTTCCTCAACAAAACCGACTTCGTTGCATACGACCAAAAGTTCTTCGACATTATCGGCCCGGATGCAACAGTCGAACATGTCCAGAAGCTGGCTTATCAGTCCCATGAAGCTCCTTGCTACATCAAAGATACGAACCAGGTCTTCTTCGTCGAATGGGGTCCCCCAGGTGGCGATAATGGAACGCATTCCTGGCAGTACCTTCTTGACGTGGAGACGAATGAACTGAACAAGATCACGACTGACCCGCCGTTATACAACGCCCACGGGTGCGTTGTCTATAACCACTCGCTCTATGTCGTTACCGATGGGCATGACGATGAGCAGTCTGGCCAGCTGGTCAAGATTGATCCGCATACTCTGAAGCAGGAGACATTAATCAACAACTTCCTCGTTCAACCGTTCGCTGGCTTCAATGACCTGGAGATCGACCCGCGCGGAAATTTCTACTTGACGGACTCCAAGTCCGGCTGGGTAAGCCCTCATCCATTTTCCCAGACATCGAAGACTAATTTCAAACAGGGAAGGGAAATCGTCGACTTCATGCCACCTACAAACCCAACAGTCTACTTTGTGGAGCGTGATACATTCCGCATCAAACCTGTCCATATTACAGACGGAAACGCCAATGGTGTGGCCATGTCTCCGGATGGTCAGACCCTGTACATCCCGGACACTGGTCTATCTCAGTTCCGTCCTTCAGTGAAAACCCCGTATGGGAAGCGTGCCCTGTCTGCGTTTGACATTTCGAAATCCGGATCGGTCATTTCGAATAAGCGTCTTCTGTCTGATCCGGTTTCGTATTTCTATGACGGGGTGCGCGTTTCCAGGAATGGCTGGATCTTCTGCGGTGCTGGGGATGGAATCGATGTTATTGATCCGGACACTGGGTTTACACTGGGGACTATCCGGGTTGGAGGTGGTGAGAACCTTGCTGTCAGTGTGACCTTCGGGAAGAATGAACTGTGGATTATAGGTCGTGGTGGTGTTTGGCATGTGAAGAATATCCGTGATCGACTGGACAGAGATTGGTAAATGCGTTACTTATAGTGCAGAGGTCCAGCCATAATTATCACCACAGGGTTCTCATGTATATACAAATTATATCACATCGTTCAACCCCCTCTTCTCCAAGTTCAAGTCCTCGCCGACTCGCTTCCAAACCGCAAGCCTGGCCGCATCATTCGTACAATATGGCATCGCCTCAGCCTCCCAGATCCGATTAATATAATGAGCCCCACCCTTGCCACCAATTGTTCCCACGCCCTGGACGTCGGGATTGGGGCCAAACTCCTGGCTTGTCGCCGCATATACGATCGCCCGGCTGCCCTGCTGGGGCGTGATAGCAAACAGAGCAGCAAGGGGTTTCAAAAGCTTCATCCCAAGGTCTAGCCATGATTCTCGAACCTCTGGCCGGGGATTGTTCCAGATTCCGGTATTCACGTATCCTGGGTTGATCCCGTTGACGGTGATGTGTTTATACTTGTCGTTTAAATGCAGCCGGTGTTGTAGCTCAGAGAGCCAGGTCTGGAAGTACAGTTTGTTGTTTCCGTACGGATCCCCTGACATTCCGTCTTCGCCGTTGAAGTGCTCCAGCTCCCATCTTCCTAGGAAGTGGAAGCAAGACGTCGTACAGACGACTCGTGGCTCTGCGCTCTTTGCGAGGGAGTCCAGAAGCCGGAGGGTCAAAAGCACATGCGATACAAAGTTTACCTACTCATTAACAGCTGCCCAAACAAAGGTGTTTTCGGTAACTAACCTGGTGCAGTATCTCCAGACCATCCGTTGTCAAAATTGGCTTCTTGGAGGCCGTCGGACTCATCCCGGCATTGTTGCAGAGAATATCAAGAGCGCGCCCAGTCGACATCCACTTCTCTGCAAATGCTTCCACACTGTTTAAATCTGCCATATTCACCTCCCACCATTCTATCGTCGACTTATGCCCGGCCCCCTGTGCCAACTCCTTGCATTTCTCGACCGCGGCGGCCGGGTGCAATTCCCAGGCTGGCGGCTCGCGACAGCCAAGGACGATATTCGCTCCAGCCTCAGCAAACGATTTCGCTGCTTCAAACCCGATTCCATTATTTGATCCCGTTATAATCACCCATTTCCCGGTCAAGTCCGGCACTGGGACTTCTGTCTCAGTGAGGAATGTGCTGTTTGTTCCGCGGAAGGCGTTCCAGCTGCACCACAGGGCGAATGGATGTTTGTTGATTTCCATCTTGATTTATATATCACTATATATAATATAATATAAGTTGAGACTGGTCAGATACAAGTCGACTGCAGGAGTCGCGGCAATTTAAAAGACAGACAACCTCGGCTTTTTAGCGATTGCCGAATTGGGAATGGCACGCGAGATTTCCTAATCGGGTCTTCCTTGCGAGATACGCCAAACATATGAAGCCGTGCTAAAATTAATGGCGTTGCCTTGTATACTTGACGGTTATAAACGGTCATAGCACCCCTGGTATAAGCAAGGTACTTGGCTGCTTGTCCCTGTATATATATCGGTTTATATATTTAACATGTGGAGATATATATAATTAATGCGGCGAGGGTCAACTGACAGAATCTGTCCATCGTTACAACGTCTGTTCAATGAAATTTTGATATATTATTATCGACGAATATTATCGTTACACATCAATGGTCTTTCAATTATGAAGAGGGTATACTTTTACCAACAAGCGCATCCGCAGTATAGCTCGCTCACCAAGGCAAAACCAGCGCCATCCCTAGAGTCAGCGAAACCGTCAAAGCACCCATAACCCGCCCCCAATTCGACTGACCCGTCTGCAACGTTGACGCTGAATTTGTCCCAGTGTCCGAGTCCGATACATCAGACGGCTTATGCATGAGGTAGATCGGCCCGGCCGCTGACACGGGCACAAGGTGGGAAGTCTGATTGGCACTGAATGTCGTGGTAATCACCGTTGGCACCATATCACTCGCTGCTCTAGTTGGGAACAGCAGCCCCGTCGTTGTAGTTCCGTTTAGTAGAAACGATGTTGTTGTAAGCTCTGGAAAATCACTTATTGCTGGATACTGCCAGGCACATCCAGTGGAGATCGGACGGGATGGTAGCGTTGAGTAGCAGCCGGCAACGCGGGGGCCGACGGTCATCGAGCTGTTGAATTAGTTTGAGGCCAAGAAGGACGAACGACGAGGGTCTCCTTACCTCGGACAGCATGCGACTACCGTCTCTTCGGGGTCTAATAGAGCCCCGAACGCGTCTCGTGCCTGGTACACGTATGGGAACCCTTCGTCGAGGGCTTCATAGCGATCATAATTGTCGACCGTGAACAAACCGGACGATGTTACTGGGCCCTGGCTGGGGCGAGCAATTGCACCGACCGTTTTCCAGCCACTGGGGCAGGATGGGCCAGGTGAATAAAACGGGAGAATGTAATAGTTCGAGTTCGCCTCTTTTGCCAGGGCCGAGTCGGTTGGACTGACGCCGCACTCCGCGTTCGATGCTGTGGAACATTGGTTGGCCCACATAGGGTAGGCAGAGGTAGTTGTGGCGATTTGGTAGCTGGACTCGGTGCACGAGGGAGGGACAGAGTACGTGGCCGGTGCAGAGCCAGCATTGGCCAGAGTCCAGCCGATGGTAGAAGTTGCAGTGGGCATGGCGGTCTTGGATAGGGTTAGAAGATGGGATTGTGTAGACCTTGTAGCCCGGTGGGAAAGGGGAGGATTTTATAATTGCCCAAGCAATAATAACAATTTATTTAGAGCCGCGCGAAGGCCTGAGTCATGGGAGCAACGCTGGCAAATAGAATTGCTTCAACCAGCAGGGTGTGATTGCAAGTTGCCCCTAGGCGCCGCTAGCAGTGTTGGTGTCTCACAAGTGATCTGGCTAGTGGTTTGGTAAACTGCGGATTCCCTGGACATCCTTGATCTGAAGTCGTTTATAAAGCCTCTATAGGCTTAGGGAACTGGCACCGCCACCGGTCTTTCACTAAGAAATATCCCTCTGCGGAGGCATTAAATGTGGAGTTATGTTGAGATAGATATCTGAGGCCTATCCAAGCTACCTGCGACTAGCGGAGATTTCCCCAAGTGGACTCCGGCAAGGCCCACAGATCGAGCGCTAAAAACCTGAACGTGAAAAATTTTTGCTTCAAGTTTAAACATCAATTTTACTTGCCAGGAAGCAATGAAGAACCCCTAGTCGTTGGTTTTGAGTGTTTGTACAATACGCGAGGAGTAAGGCTATGAAGAACGCATGGGGTTTACGGATGGCAACACGCTTTTCTGCAAATATCCTAGTAACTAACTGGCCAAGGTTCAGAACGTAGAGGAGCGGAGTAATCAAGGTATATTCATGGAAACAGAACTGTCGGACCACGTTTATCCAGCCCATAGTTATAGCTCCAACCCTGGGATGTATACATGCCGACGCTGCTCTTATTCATATTCCACATATCGGCACTTTTCCGGCACTCCTCGAGCCGATACGACCATGAAAGCAATGTACATAGACCTCTCAGACGACGACGAACCGGTCGACAGCCAGGGCCTGCATGGGCCCGCCGGACCCCTCTTGTCAAATCATCACCAATAGGTCTCGGTTTTAGGTTTAGCCCGGCATGGTATTTCTGGTTGAATTTAGTTTACTTTACTGTAGCTTTGTTTACGGTTTTTATGCTTCAGTTCTGCAATCCCAAGTAGAAACGGCTACCCGAAGTGAGACAGGTATATTAGACCAGAATGCTGTTGCCCTTTTACTATTCTTTTTCAAGAGGCCGATAAGTCGCCTCCCACATCTGCACACGAATCCATTCTTCCAGGTCCTTCTCATCACCCGGGATCCCCTCTTCTTGCGCAAGACCCTGCTCAACCGCTGTCTTGATCACAGCCTTTGCAACGTCCAAACTGAGCTCCCGTACATCCTCCACATCAGGGAGAAGTGGCTTGTTAGCGTCTTCCAGAACCGGCGCCTTGGCTGCTAAAGCCTTGGACGCAGCGACGATCATCTTCTCGGATAGCCGGCGGCTCCGTGACAGCACGACCCCGAGACCGATGCCAGGGAAGGCGGTTGAATTGTTGCATTCCGCTGTAATAATTAGTCCTTGCTCATGTTCTTGTAGGGTATGGCGTACCTATTTCCTTCTTCGTCCCGTTATGTTCAACAGGGGGGAATGGGCTTCCCGTCGCGATCATCGCCCGGCCGTCCGTCCACTTGGTGATATCCTGTGGCTGCGCCTCGTGCAGACGGGTTGGGTTGCTAAGGGGGAATATAATCGGACGATCGACGTGTTTCGCCATCTCGCGGATGATTTCCTCGGTGAAGGCGCGGGGTTTCGTAGACGTCCCGATGAGAATATGTGGTTTCACGCGCTTGATCACGGAGAGTAGATCGATCTTTTCGCCTTCTGGCCATTCGCCGTCTTTTCGCGCGAAGTATTCTTGACTAGGGGTGAGTTCGTCTTTCTGGGATTTTAGGAGTAGTCCTTGTTTGTCGATGCACCTGTATTATTAGTACCAGCACCTGTATTGTGTTTATGGAGCGCACCATATCTGCTTCATCGCGTCGCCCTTGTCTATCCCAGCTTCAGTGGCAATGGCGTCGCTAATCTGGTCGGCGATGCCAGTTCCTGCAGAACCGGCGCCGAAGCAGACAACTCGGACGTCCTTTAGCTTGACATTGCCGACATGAAGCCCGGCCATCAGGGCGGCCAGAGTGACGCAGCCTGTCCCCTGGATGTCGTCGTTGAAACAGGGTATCTGCGTGCGATATTTGTCGAGGATGCGTTTTGCATTCTGCAAGCCAAAGTCCTCGCTGTCAGGGAATTGTTAGTGATCTCTCCGTAATATCTGGCAGGAGGACGTACAAATGGATATAAGCGTTAGGAAACTTCTTCCTGGCCGCGTGCACGAATTTGTCAATGAACTGGTCGTATTCTTCGCCGCGAGTGCGTGGCTGGCGCAGGCCGAGATAGAGGTCGTCGTTTAGCAGTTTTTCATTCTACATAGTCGTCAGCATACGCTTGCATTCTCGAAAGGAGAGCATACATCGGTCCCACAGTCTAAAACAATCGGAAGCTGTCGTGATGGGTGAATCCCAGCGCAGACCGTTGTAATGACCAGCTTCGCGACAGATATCAGAATTGCACCGACTCCCTGGTCGCCAATCCCGAGAATCTACTACCGTTAGAACTGAATGAAGTGAAGGATACCAAAGAGGAGAGACATACCTGCTCCCCGTCGCTCACGACAATATAGTCAATATCGTCCCCCGCGGAGAAATTATCCAGACTCTCCTCAATCCTATCCTGGTCGCGAACATTCAAAAAGCACCCCTCTGGCTTGCGAAATATCCTGGAGTAATCCTGGATAGCATCCGCCTCGGTCGGCGTATAAATGACGCTGAACATCTCCTTGAGATGCGACTGCAGCAGCTTGTAGTACAGCACCAGGTTCTGGGCCTTCATGCTGGCCATGAAGGTATTTTTGCCCAGGTCGTTCGGTCGGCTTTTGTACTGCTGGTATGCCCTGTCGACCTGCTCTTCTAGGGTCTGGATGTTTGGTGGGAGTAGGCCGTATAGTTTGAACTCTTTGCGCTCGCTCTCTGAGTGCGCGGACCCCTTGTTGTACGTTGCGCTGGTGAGCAGGGAGGCGCCCTGGTAGGGGCATTTTACGGGCCCGTGGGCTGCCCGGGGGAGATGTTTGAATCTGGATAGACTCATCTTGTCTGTTGGAGCGAAGAGGATGCTGCGTAGGAGGACAGGGGAAGTGAAGAAGTGAAGTTATATAGAGCTATCTATGACGCAACGCACTGTGGGCCCACGTGGGAGTTCGTCATAGCAGATATTTTAACATCTAATATATTCGCAATGTAGATCATTATTCTTAAACTAGCTAGATCGATATATATTATGGCTGGAATACATTATTTGAAATATGTATGATCTCATTGACGGATGGCGAGTGCAATATATACACGCGAATAAAGCTTCGACTTATCCACGCCAACAACCTAGTATACATACCTGAAATGCAAGTTCTCCCTGTCCGTCAAGTCCTTGAAAGCAAGCCGGTCACGGTCGCTTTCATTCAAGCCAAGACCTGCTCGTCGTCTGTTCTCGCGGAACCACAGCACAGACAGCACCGATGCGCATAGGATGGTAATGCAGTAGCTGCATATGTTAGTACGACGTTGATAGTAAACACGAGGGGACATACCAAATGATCAGTCCAGTCCACAGGTCAGGATAGTGCTCAGCCTTCTGCTGGCTATGGATCATCTGGGGACCGACGATATTGCCCACGCAGTACGCGACAAACACAGCCGCGGCCATGAAGCTCTTCTTCGTCTCGCCGGCGACGTTACTTGCACCGAGGGAGATGGTGATGCCAACGACTGGGCCGAAGAAGCCGATGAGAGAATATCCAGCGACGGGAGTAGAGGGTTTATACCCCCAGCTGGATTTCCAGATCATCACAAAGCCAGCGATTACCGGGAGACAACAGAGGATTAGCAATATGACACGGATGTTTCGGTAACGGGAGCACAGCCAGCCGGTGCCGATGATGCCAAATGCAGATATACCGCCGAGGGGGAACTGGAAGAGGATGCTCTCGAGGGAGGAATAGCCGAATGTCGAGACGATGAGAGGCCCGAAGCCAGATACTGCGCCGTTGACAGTGTATCTAAACAATTAGCAACGTCTTGCTAGACAGGAGGGTATACATACGCAGCAGCCATAGTCAGTGCAACGAGGTAGATCCGAATATCCAGGATAGCCTCTTTCAGTTGTCCAGTCTTCAACTTTTTATGCTTCACTCCAGTCTGACTGGCTCGTAGTCTCTCGACCGCCAGCAGACGCTCTTCCGGTGTGAGAAACCACGCATTGAGAGGATCGTTCGGAATAAAGAAACACCAGATTCCAAATAGAAACGTCAGAATGCCGGCGAATATGTAAATGTACTGCCACGGCTTCAAAGAACCGCTGCTAATCTGCGCAAAGCCATAGTTGAAGGCACCGCCGATGATGGTGAACCATCCGGTGCCAGAGAACCACCAGCTCTGCCGCGACGACTGCTCTCGCTGTGTGTAGAAGCCGCTCACTATGACCATGAACCCGGTTGGAATGATCGACTCAGTGAAGCCTGACGAGTTAGAACAATTCAACCGCGGTTGGTATGGGTCTTACCAAGGAAGAACCGCTGAGCATAGAGTCCTTTCCAGGTGGTTACACCGGCGGTCGCAGCGCATATAATGGCCCAAATAATCACAGCCGGACCTAGAACGCGTCTTGTCTGGAAGCACTGCAGGATATATGTCATGGGGTAAGAACCCGCCAGCTGGCCAAAGTAGAAGATGGAGGTTGCCCAGCTCAGCCTGGATGTATCAGTCACCGGTGGACTAACTGAATTGTCAGTCACCGACAGCTGCAGGTCTGTAGTCATGCCAAAGAGGACCGCATTTCCCAGAATTGCCTGAAGAGTCAGATAGGAAAGAAGTAGAGGGGCGAACGTCCCACCTTGTCATAATACACCAAGCCATATCCTACGACGAGACGTTAGTGACCGCCTCGGAAGAAGTAAGAAATACATACCGATCACCATCGCCGGCATCAAAAAGAGGTCAATCTTCCGCAAAACTCGCCGTTCAACCTCGGGGTCAATGGGCTTGGCTTCCTCGCCCAGCAGGTCAATTCCGCCGGTGGCGATTGTCTTTTCGTCGACGCGGGGATGCGGGACTGCATCCTGCGCCTGCGCCTGCTCCTGCACCAGCGAGTTCGACGCCATTGCACCGTCCATCCAAACTGCAGCACTGACTATGCACTCCGAAGACCCTGCTGCGAACTGCCCTGCTTAAATAGTGAGGACGTGATTTTTTTCGAGGCGGACGCAATGTCGGAGTAATCTCGACCGGCCAATCAAAGCGAGTAAACCGAATAAAGCTCCATCGCGCTTGACTGTTCAGGGAAAGGTCGATATGACATCAAAAGTCAAACGGCGCCCCACGTGTGTCGGGCCACGGTTGATCAGGATTGATAGTGGTTGATGCTGTCAGTGAGTTCCTCAGATGGTATCAACGCCTTTGTGAGTGGTCGGAGATCAATGCCGGTGGTCATACCACATTGCTTACTGCGTAGTAGTCTTTTGCACTGTTTATCCAAATATTGAACACAGAAATCTAGAATATATATATATATACATATATTTGTGCTGTTCTATTTGGAGAATGAGGATAATTGCGTAGAATAATGCCAAACGACGTGATATCCTGACTCAGGTTGGAGTCCTACTCCGAAGACGCCATGGGCTATCTCTATGATGTGACCCGATGGATGGTATTGTTGGAGATATAATTTTGGGACAGCTAATACTGAACCGACTAGAGAAAGGTTCGCTATATTTGTACCGTTGAACGTCCTTATACCTCATCAACGACGACCATGGCAACAACAACAATGGAAGCACCGCCAATCCCATATGTCCAGGTCCCAGAGACATCCGAGGACCTCGACTGGGCTGAGTTGCGAACCCTCGATCTGGCCAAGTTCGGTGAACCCGGTGGAAAGCAGGAGCTGGCTGCTGAACTCACGAAAGCGATTGAAGACGTTGGTATGAATGCCTTCTGCATTGTTGTAACGTATCTTATAAGACATATAGGATTCTTCTACGTTACGAACTACGGCCTGAGCAAGGAAGAAGTCGATGCACAGTTCGGACTAGCAAAGACCGTCCTCTCCTTGCCTGACAAGGAGAAACAAAAGTACCGCGCTGCGCTGGAACAGGGGGACTATAATGGCTGGAAGCCAGCAGGGATTCGCACCCTGGTTCCGGGTGTTAAAGATAACTTTGAAATCTATAACATACCAAAGTTTATACCCGAGCATGCTGATCGCAAACACCCAGACGTCGTAAGGGAGCATTGGCGGAGCATCGAAAAGTTTTCGAAGCATATTCATGAGAACATTGTCACGAAACTGCTTACAGTATTTGCCATCGCGCTTGGACTAGAGGACGAGGAGTGGCTGGTGAACAAGCACCGGTATGAGCAGACCTCTGGGGATCATCTGCGGTACATGAAGTACCACTCGCGCAGCCAGGAGGAAAATGACAAGCTGGGCGGTGTCTGGCTTAAAGGGTGAGCGAGCTGTACTATCATCATGGTATTCAACTGACAGTATAGACACTCTGATATGGGAAGCTTGACCCTCCTTTTCCGTCAACCTGTCGCGGCACTGCAGGTGTTGACCAGAAACGGTGATTGGAAATATGTCAAGCCGCAGATGGAGGCGCTCACGGTGAACATTGCGGACGCGCTTCAATTCATGACGAGTAAGTGTCCCTATTATGAAATGAATGTATGCTGACGTTGTAGATGGGTACCTCAAATCGAGCATCCACCGGGTCATTGCACCGCCGAAAGACCAGGCCCATATCGACCGTCTTGGGGTTTTGTATATGGTACGAATCGAGGATGACAGTGATCTGGTGCCTATCGAGGAGTCCCCTGTTCTGCGAGAACGGGGACTGGTTGGTGAGAAGATCCTTGGGAGTGATGGGCAGCCGATCAAGGCCGGGGAATGGGTGAAGCAACGCGTCATCAAGAACCTGGGCGAGTCTACTGAGAAGGACGGAGACAACGAGGTAAACGACGTGGAAATCCTCAAGGGAGTTAAAGTGACATATTACGACTGAAAAGTCTATATCTATACATATAAAGTGCAATATCAGTACCTGTTACCAACAACAATCGGATCTCTGCCACTTTTGATAACCTCCTCCACCATATCCAAGCGATCCTGTCCCCAGAACGTCTCCCCTTGTACGGTGTAGAACGGGGCACCAAAATACTGCTTCGATTCGGCCTCCTTGGTTAAATCGGTCTCTTGCTCTGAGAGGGATTTCTCTGTTTGAGCCCGCTCCAGCAATCTATTCCCCTCCAGTCCAGCCTCACCTGCCAGCCGAACAATTGTCGCCGCGTCAGCAATGTCAAGCTCCCTCGCCCAGACTGCCTCGAGCCCAAGTCGGGAGTATTCCTGAACAGACGGGCTATCATGACCAGACTCTTCAATCGCAGCGAGAAGCACCCGATGAGCAAGTGAAGGGTCGGCGGGATAATACTTCGGATGCGTAACGAGTGGAATACCGCGAATGCGACGCCATCGCTCCATCTCAAGCAGCCGGTAGGTCTGTCGCTGGGCAGCGCGTTGCTTCACAGGGAGACCGCCGGATATCGAGAAGATGTACATGAGATCGATTGGTTTGAGGATGACCTTTGCATTTGTTTCTTGTGCTAGGTGCTGGAAACGACGGCTGCCGATGTAGGACCATAACGAGACGAAGGAGAAGTAGTATTCGATTACTGGGCGAGACATGGCAGTTTCAATTTATGGTATTCTATTATGGTATTGTTGTCATGGAAGATGGAATCCATTTAACAACTATTCGAAGACGAAATTGATGGCGTATGCAGGCGCGGGAATGGCGACAGATGGCATCACCTGCCAAAGCCACTGTCTCTCCAAATCCGGACACCCATGACTCGCGTGAGAGGGTGTTGGAATTTAAAGATGAGAAACCATAAGGTGGATGTGCATCACCGAACCAGCCTACGAGGCCACCTACAATTAAGAACGGGAGGTAATTCAGGTTCAACTTATCCATATACTAAACACATAGTGCACTACGAGTGATGCGGTATACTGTGCTAAACTACAGCAGCTTGAATCTCCACGCCGCAAAGCAAGCAGCCAGAATGACAGCAATAAAGACACCAACGATCCCAAAGAACCACGCCAGGGAGCCCTCAATATCATCTCCCGGAACAGTGACGTTCATTCCAAACAACCCCGTCACCATATGCAGGGGCACAAAGATCGTCGCGAGGACAGTCACCTTGCTCAGGCCCGAGTTCAGTTTCGCGCTCAACCGCATGTTATGCACGCTCGTCTGCGCGAGGAAGTTCGACTGCAGTCTGCTGGTGATTTCGTCGAGATGCGATAGTTCGGCGAGGATGGTGACGAGGTGGTCCTGGACGTCGCTGAGATACACGATTAGATCACCGGCCGGGAAAGCAGGATGCCACCGCTTCGTCTGGCACCGCTTGACGAACCCGTTCAGCACGTCGGATTTGCCGGAGAGCGAGTGCGTGAGGTGGTTGATGCGCTTGCGGAGGTTGTAGATCCGCAGCATAAGGGGGGTCATGTCGTCGTCGCGCGCGATGTAGATCTGGTCTTGGATTGCTTCGGATTCACTCGAGATACCCTCGATTTTGGGCTGGAAGCTGTCGATTACGTCGTCCCTGCGCTGCGTTAGTGGCTGTTTGGGGGGCGTTGTGTACTAGGGTTTACATACAATAGGGCATAGCAGATCCAGTCGCTGGATAGCACGGACCAGTCGTGAAGTCGGGCGAGGCGATTTCGCACTCGAGAGACATGGCCAGAGTCGCTGCGAGAGAAGGTCACGGTGCCATGGCCGAAGACCAGGATGAACAGCATCTCAGGACTTGCACGCCTTGGGGTTGGAAGCAAAGGACCTTCCTCGCTGAACTTGGGCTGCTCTATCTCTTGATCATCGTCGAGCGACGCGGACAGGGTCCGCTGCGTGATGAGATAGTAGTCCGGAAAGGTCTCGATCTTCTGTCGCGGCTCTTGCAGGGCAATATCCTCCACTGTCAAGGGGTGGATGGACAGCGAGCGAGCAACGGCGGCGACGTCCTCCTCTGCGCCGTCGCAGATGTCGATCCACCAGACATCGTCGTCGGACTTGGATGTCTCCTTCTCGAAGTGCGGTGCTAGTTCCGCCCAACTCGATGCGTGCTGTGCCTCCTGGGCATGGCACGAGAAGAAGGTGAACTGGGGAACTCGGTCGGCATGCATGCTATCGGTGCCATTAGGCTGCAGTCAAAGATTGCGGTGTCTGGTCCCATTCAACGAGGCCACGAAGGAGCGTATATCTTTCCATATGGAAATGGGGGAGCAGGTGGACAACTGTCAGCGCGCGTTTGGGGTGCATGAGGTTGCAATGCAGACGGCGGACGAATGGGGAGAGCAGCAAGTAATAAATGAAGAACCGCAAAAGGCCAAGCCAGCCAAGCCAGAGAGCCGACAGAGCCGGATTGATGCGGGCTTCTGTAGGGCTGAGCGTGGGATGTTGCAGTCTGGTCCGAGTCCACCGAAATCTCTGAGACCCACCCCTATACTCAGGCAGCAGCATTCCGCCACCTTTAGGGGCAGTTCGTCATGGGCCGTGGCGCTCGGACCGTCATTTGGATTGGACTATTAATGTTGATCAAGGTGTATTCCTCAGTCGAGAGTGAAGACTGATGTACAGTGCAAGATGGCCAACTCTGCGGTGTAAGTTGAACTCTAACCCGGAACTGCAAACTCTACTGACTCTGTAGACGGCTAACAAGGGCGATCTGGAACTTAATCTGGGTGTTCCTCCTGCGACCATTGGGTCTTTTTATTGTCACCGGGGGGGCCATTTCCCTGGTTCGCTATGCCCTGTCCGCCTGGGGGTTCTCCGCGGTGGCATAGGCCATATTGTGAGTTTGTACCTGCCAATAACAATATCCAATATCCAATATGCAAAGTAAGTATTAATTTATCTAGGAGTAATCGATGACGTTGGAAGGGAAGACGTGAATTATAATCATGGTTTAATGGCACCGTTGGTCCGTGGACGGGGGTAATATTCTACACATAAACTAGATCAGTGCTTTGAGATGCAATTGTTTTAGAAGCGCAATGAGATGCATTTGTTTCAAGCGTAATGAGATGCAGTGATGCTCTATTAAATAATGCAACCCGACCAGCAGGTATCTATGCTCGTTGATTCCACACAGCCTCGCCTACCAGCTCCAGCAGATATCGTCCTCGATGCTCCAGCAGAGGTCGGGCCTGGTCGCGCAGGAACTGGTGACATTCCTGTTCCATCCGAGCGATCTCATCTTCTGTTCCTGTTTCCAAGTCGTCGCGAGAGAGGTTGACAGTTTCTAACGGCGCAAAGAAGCGGTGGTCTGGCCACTTCCGGGCAATCCAGACAAGAAAATACTCGAGCATCTGCTTCTGCTCGAGGAATGCCAGGATCGTCCCTAACGAGCCCGTCTCTGTAAGGCCAGGCAGTCGGGATTGTGCCGCTTCGATCGAAGCCAAGCAGTCCAGGGCATCGCCCACTGCGTCGTCTTCGTCTCCGGTCTTCTCCTCCGATGTCATACCAGGATGGATCATGATCGGTCGGTCGTAGCCCAGCTTTGCCCTCCAGAAGAGATTGCCTGCGATCATGACCACAATCGTCGGGATGAGGACGACGTATCCCCACCACATCTTGGCCGTCACCATCGATGCCATCCCTGCGACGACTCCGTTGACTCCGTTGATGCCGACGTGCCACTGGAATCTCCTGACCCGCTGTCGTAGCTTCGGTCGCACAGTCTGCACCGCCGGGTTGGATTGACAGGCTGAGTATCGAACCTGAAATCGGTAGACGAGATAGCCCGACCAGCCAGCGTTGACCAGCCCGAATACCGCTGCGAATCCGTTCCCAATGAATCCAGAAAGGAGATTACTGGCCAGGAAGACGCGGTGGTCGGCGCCCCAAATAGCCATGATGGTGCCCGTTCCGACCAGCAGGGCGCCAAAGCCCATGAGCAGATCCATAAACATGCGGTCAATGGATTCAGTGCCGAGTTCGCGCGTGTTGACCCCCAGCACAGCAGCAGTCTTGCCGTCTGTGGTGGGAAGGGCCAGCAGCGCCTGCCGTTCGGCGTAGAGCAGCGAGACGTTTTTCCAACTGAGATAAAAGTCGCGGACGGCGACCAGCGACATCATCAGAGCGATAGGCCCTCCGATGGCCATGAGGATCATCGCATGGCGAGGAACGGGGATCTCGTTCCAGACATTGGCCGCAAAGTCGCCGGCGTTGGCAAGCTCGAGATAGCCCACCCCCGCAAGGAGATTGTTTCTGAGTGCAGCATGGCCGACCGCGCGGTATCGGCCTCGTCGAGATCGCTCGAGTGTAACTGGTTTCGTCGTTGTTGATCGCTGGGAAGGGGTTGGCGAGCCCCCAGCCGCGGTCGCCATTGTCTCGCCCATGGTGGTTGGAGACAAACAATGGAAAAAGCTGGGGATTAGGATTGAGGAACTTGGCATCGCCCCGTAGGGCTGAACCGATTAACCGCAGTCTCCTGGCTTGAGAGTAAGTGGATCGACAGAGTGGACGCGGTCTGGGCCTGTCCTGTTGTGGTTGTTAGGCACCCTCATTCCCCACCGGTTGCGTGGCTCGTTACACCGTCTATTTTAGTTCCTGCAACTGCCTCGGAGAGGCGGCACTGATGATAGATCCAATTGTCTCACCGACGGGTCTACGGTTCTCGATTTATCCAGAATGTTCGCCGGGATCGACTAAGCTGCTGGTATAAACACAGTCCATCTCCAATGCCAGTCGCTATTCACAATCCGAACCCGTTAGACTCTATTCAACCAATGAACTATTTTGGCACCGGAGACACTCATATCGGGTGGTTTATTGTCATGGGTAGCAGGATGCCATTGGCCGCGACTGGAATGCTAGAAGAATGTGGTGACAATGGAATCCGACCAGGAGGCCAGCATTCTCTGTTAAAGAGTGACAGCGATCAATTCATAAATCAGGCTGACTTGATCGTATAACATATGTTTCTCATGGGCTGTCTGCGAGTGCGAGCCCACTGTACAAACTAGTCCCCAACATCGGATTTTTATCCGATAGATTGTTCCCAGGGGGTTTAGGGATCTATCGCGACAATGGCCATGATTCCAATTCAGAGTCTCGCTTTCTCAGACGAATGTCAAGCACAATGTCCGAGTCGGACAGTTTTCGAGAAACTGATGCCGACCAGTATGAGCGCTTCCCACCCTATAGAAAAGCCATTATCGTCGCGATCCTGTCCTTCTGTGCAGCTCTCTCCCCCATGTCGTCGACATCAATACTCCCTGCTGTCCCCGAAGTGGCTGCGACGTACAGCACCACAGGAAGTGTGATCAACGCCAGTAACGCAGTCTATCTGGTCTTTATGGGACTCGCAGGACCGTTCTGGGGACCGTTGAGTCAGATCTGGGGACGCCGTCCGGTTTGATCTCGAAGCTGTTAACATTGGGCAGCATATTAACGATTTTCACAGATCTGTCTTGTTACTGCCTTTCTTTTCTTCGCATTCAGTGTTGGGACTGCATTGTCCCCCAATCTGTCTGCATACTACGTCTTCCGCCTGTTCACAGCCTTTCAAGGGACTTCGTTCCTGGTCGTCGGCAGTTCTGCAGTGGGCGACGTGTATGAGCCTCGAGCCCGTGCAACAGCCCTGGGCTGGTTTCTCTCGGGCAACATGATCGGACCAGCCTTTGGGCCGTTTATGGGAGTGTGTACATCTGTCTTGCTGAAACGTCTCTGCTAACGAGCCGCGCAACAGGGAGTCATAGCGACGTTCAGTTCGTGGCGCGCCATATTCTGGCTCCAGTCTGCGATGGGGGGATTTGGTACTCTGATGGTCTTCTTCCTCCTCCCGGAGACATACCCCCACCCATCCAAAGGAGACCTTTCTGGGCAGACTCCAAAAGAGAAAGCGAAGCTGCTCTGGCATAAAGTGAACCCCTTCCGTGTCGCTGGGCTGTTACTCTCGTATCCCAATTTGCTCTTTGCCGCTCTAGCCACCAGTGCCCTCGTTTGGAATCAGTATTCCCTCTTAACGCCGATTCGGTACGTGCTGAACCCGCGGTTCAACCTGACAACTCCTCTCCAATCTGGGCTACTGTATATTGCCCCAGGAGGAGGGTACCTAATAGGTACGTTACTCGGAGGCCGGTGGGCAGATTATATAGTGCGAAGATGGATCCGTAAACGCGGCGAACGTGTCCCAGAAGACAGACTGAAGTCGTCTCTGCCATTTATGCTGGTGATACTCCCAGTGTGCATGCTGGTTTATGGATGGACGGTTCAAGAGCGAGCCGGCGGCATGGCCGTTCCAATAGTTGTTATGGTTCTGCAGGGAATTGCGCAGCTCTTCGCGATTCCTAGTCTCAACACTTACTGCCTCGACGTGATGCAGCCGAAGGGACGCAGCGCTGAAGCTGTCGCGGGGAACTACATGCTCCGGTATGTATTTGCTGCTGTTGGGTCTGGGGTTGTGCTCCCTGCTGTTCAGGCGATAGGGGTTGGCTGGTTTAGCACGGTCAGTGCAGCCTTCCTCTTTGCCTCTGGCCTTGGTGTCTGGGCAACCTCGATATTTGGAACAAAGTGGCGTGAAGACATTAATTCAACCGAATAAAGTACTGCATCAGGATGTCTCCTGGAGTATACACTATATTTTGCTCTCCCACCGACTTGAACTGCCCCAACCCCCATCAACCAGGATATCAGTCCCTGTAATAAACGACGCCTCGGGACTACACAGAAACGCGACCGTATTTGCAACATCCGATGCCGTGCCTACGCGCGCGACCGGGTTCTTCCCAATCCTGTCCTGCATGTGCTCACCCAGCGGCCCTGAAAGCTCTGCATGGCCCATTGGAGTGAGTATCAGCCCTGGACTTACGGTGTTGATCCGTGCTCCTTTGCTGCCCCAGGCGGCTGCAGATGCTTGAACGCGGAGAATATTACCGCGCTTTGAGATACCGTACGCTGTAAACCGGGGCCCTGGCTCGGCGGAAGTAGAATTGAGATGTTCGAGGCCTTCGTGGTTTAGGAGGTCGTTGGTAGGAGCAGTGGCGAGGTGTCGCTCAAGTTCAGCAGATAACTGTCCCTGTGCATTGTGCCCGGCCAGACTGGCGATGATAACTAGCGATGTACCTCCGGCAGCCAGAGGGAGGAAGGCGTCGATAACATGCGCCACTCCAAGAAGGTCGACCTTGTAAATCGCATCCGGCGGCGACCGTGCAGGCGACAGGCCAGCAGTGTGTGCGATAACTCTAATGACGCCAAGACGTGCGGCGCTCTGGGCGAGGCTTTGGACGGAATTTGCGTTGGAAATGTCGGCCTGCACGGTGTCTACGTCGTGGCCTTCATCTCGGAGAGTCTGGGCGGCTGAGCCCAGCTGGGCTTGGGAAAAGTCGGACAGGACGAGATGAGAACCACTGCCCAGACGCCGGGCGATGGAAAGGCCCATGCCACCGCATCCGATAATAACAATCACAGGTTTGGTGGACATTTTGGCGTTGGACAGAACAGACACGGGGTCCGGGCGGATTTATACCCCGCAGGCTCTCGTGTTTCTTATCCATGTGATGCAGCCTGTTTCTAAACTGATTCAGGTTAGTAAAATATGTATGACGAGTTATCTGAGTCACAAATGGTGGACGCCTGATGCATAACTGACTCACTGGCAGTGCATAAAAATCCGCAGGCCATTTACTAGGGATAGATTCAGATGAGCCCTACTCGGCAGCCAAAACCCGAAAATGAGTGCATCCAAGGTATTTGCCATTGCAGAGCTGCTTGAGATGATCCCAGCACACCTCCCACAGCGGGATCTCCTCCGAGCCCAGCAGGTCAGTCGACGATGGAGCACCTTCATCACCGACAGCCTTCTACTCCAGCAGAAACTCTTCTTCCAAATTTCAACCTGCCTGTTAGCCCAGGGGGTCTCTGAGCCGGAAATAAATCCAATTATACAGGAAACATTTCCCTCCTTCTTCGACCATTGGCCGCCTGCTCAGCGCGCCCCTGTCACCAAAGTAGACGACTTCGAAGAATGGGACGTCCAGAAGAACTACCGGGGTGCACTCGACCCATGGACTGAATGCGAGACGAAGCGCTAGGGTGTTTTACGCCCCGACGCGTCCTGGCGAAGAATGTTCCCTTCGAGACCCGCGCCGATATTGGGACAGGTTACGGTGTGGTTGAATGGGTGCGGCTGTCCTCCCCCGCCTCAGAAGCTGGATTGCAGGCTTGGTGCTGAATTTCAGGCACTGAATCGTCGCCCGGGGGTGCGCATGGGCCTACTGTGGGATGTCGTGGCATTTCTGCTCGATGACAACCCCAAGGGGGAGTTCTCGGTTTCGTGGCGTCGCGCAGTGCATGGCCAGAGTGAGAATGGGTCTGAACCGGTGTGCGATATCACATATAATTCTTATGGTTGGGATTGCATGCTCCAAGACAAGGCCTATAAGGAGGCCGGCATGAAGCTCGTCGCTGGCAATGTCGTCGAATATCCAAAGTTCGACGACTTAGAGGGGAGCTCCAAGGATGCGATCGCAATCTGAGTGTCCGGCGCAGAATCGATCCTGATTATAGGCACATCACTATAAACTTCGATTCAGAGTGATACCATAGCTATTCACGAAAGACATGCGGATGGGAGTGATTCTAGTAACCAGGTTGAGCACGAAAATAAGACCGTGGATGACGGTTTTCCATTAATCACAGTGTATAATGGTAGTATAAATCCAATGTTTAGTTAACAGACCAGCTGTGATTGCCTGCCTCCTTGGTATTGGTATCAACTTGGAGTTTCTTCGAGTACATTGTCAGCAAAACTTGGATATAAATATAATAAAAGTACTACAGTAATTACAACCTCTTTACGGCTAGAATAGATTTAATCGTGCCGAGAAAACTTTCTCGAATACTTAGATCTTGTCGCTCTTTGTCAAATTAATTTTGTTCTTTTCTCTCATCCATCGACTATACTCTGCCATTAACTGGCCGTGAGTACCAGAACTTCAAAATGGGAACACAACATGTGGAGTTATAGCTTTTATTAGTACGGCAGAGGCAAGTCCTTAAGGCTGTTTCTTACCTGCAAGGGATGGATAGTGTGTTCGCCCACGAACTGCGCCACCAACCATCGGGCTCGTCTCCAATCATTCCATTGCCTGTGCGTTGCCCAAGTAAGAGCGCAATGATGGCACAGCAAAACCATGGTTATAAAAGTGGCCACGGCGTCGTTCTATCGACTTAATATGGAAGCTCAAGTTTTCTTACCCAGGTGGGTAGATCTGGACACGGCCACAGTAGGTGACTGGTACGAACAGATCAAGTAAGTTTCGTCAGCTCTGCAGATGACCCGCTGGGTTGTGGTGTAGTGATAAACCCTTGAATCTAACAGATGTGCTTTCCACCGGCAATCGGATAGGTCAATCAGAGGCTCACCGTCTCGAGTGGCAGTAAGGGACGGGCAAGGAACTGCCGACTCGACACCCGCATCTGCGTTGGATATTGCAGCATTGCATCATATCCAAGCCTTCCATGCGATCGACTGCGGTGCATTAACCCCTCGCTGATGCATGATTAGAGATTCAGAGACGGTGTGCACTGGTAGCAGTTGTATAAATACTTTGCAGAGTGTCCCATAATTCAACCTCTTCCGTATATATCGAGCCAGCGCGACTGTGAACATTATGGGTTACTTCACCAAACCAAAACCCACGGCGCCTCCTACGATCCTAACGGACACTGTGCTACCGGTCTCGCTGTGGGATGACAGGGATATCGGGCGCACATGGTGTTTGCATTATTGCTACCGATTCAACGATGTCCTGGACCCGAATGAGCTCCGGAGCTCGCTCGAGCGCCTGATGCAGATGGGGGAATGGAGGCGACTTGGTGCACGCATACGGCGGAATGTAAGTTATTACGTGTGTCCTTCTAGAGTGTCGGTCCTGACGAGATAGAGCAACGGGGTGGCGGAATACCATATCCCTGCGCAGTACGATGAGAGCAGGCCGGGTTTTACATTTGATGTTACCCAATATGATATCCCTCTTGAAAGCCATCATCTGGCAGGGGAATTCCCCAGGGCCACAGCACATCCAAGTTTACACGGAAACCAGGAGCAAGTTATGCGATCGCTATGTCTCCATCCAAACCATCCGCGGACACTGGACGACTGGTTGTACTCCGATCGCCCACTTCTCGATATCCACGTCGTCGCCTTTGAGGATGCAACACTGGTGACGATATCCTTCATGCATCTTGTAACAGGCGCGTCCGGTATGCGTCGGATTCTCCGCGCGTGGTCGGATGTCTTGAATGGACGCGAAGAAGAAGTCGGCGCACTGGAAGGCATTGGCGATGACCTGCTAACGGAGCACAGCAAAGCAACTGAGCCGACGGAGTTTGTGCACCATGACAGACAGGTCAGAGGTTTCAACAAATTGGTCCTTGTAATGTATAAATTATGGGACCGGTTCTGGTATCCTACCGCAGAGTCGCGTCTCATTTGTATCCCCGGGCCGTGTGTCGACAGAATGCGAAACCATGCCATCCAAGAGCTGTCGCAAGGAAGAGAACCAGGCCAGGACTCACCGTTTGTCAGTGATGGAGACATCCTGCTCTCCTGGGCCACCCGCACAATTGTGAAAGCCCTTGGGGTGTCCCCCAGCCGGCCACTCTCGGTGTGCAACATATTCAATTCGCGAGCTACATTACTCCAGAAAAGCCCGTCCGATAACACTGCCTTCATCACAAATCCGTGCTTGCTAGCGCCAACTTTTCTGTCGGCCGGGGATGCTCTTAACCTGTCAACCGGACACCTGGCGTCGCAGTTCCGCACTTCATTGATCCAGCAGCGCACGAGACCCCAATGCGAGGCGCAACTCGCAATGAGACACCAGAGTTTCGTCGAGACCGGCTCATTTCCTGTCTGTATAGATCCGAGTTCTGTCTTGGTGTGCTGTACAAATTGGCACCAGGCTCGGTTTTACGACATTGACTTCTCCTCGGCAGTGCGCTGTTCGAAGGGACAGAGTAACAGGGTCGGAAAGCCGGCATCTATCCTAGTGAGTAGGGATTTGACAGGCCGAGGGATTCCTAATCTGGGTAACGTATTTGGCAAGGATGGAGAGGGGAATTGGTGGCTCACCTGGGACTTACCCACTCAGGCATGGCCAGCGTTCGAGCAAGAGTTGGAAAGCCTGGGAAGGGAGAAGCAATAGCATTAACTCGGTCTATCGGAGGAAGTTTGCGTGGATTTACCAAGATTCGCCTCTTTATGATTCCACCTATGTATGTGGAAGTTAATCCATCTAAAGTATTATTGGACGGTTACTCGAACATATGGAAGAGCTTCCCTTCGATTTGTAACTATTAATCCTAGTAACGTAAAGGTCAGTCCAACGTGACTTGTTCTACTCCCCCATTTTCACACCCCGTCCAGCTGGCCATGGTCTCTCCCTCAAGGAAATGATCCGCCATGTGTTGCTCCCTCTGCTTCCAACTAACCATGGCCACGCCACAGAATCCGCAGCGGCTGTTAACAGCATCAGAATTCTTCTTGAGAGAGGCCAGGTCTGGTTTCCAACCTTCCCACTTCCGACAGCCATGGAACTTGTACAGGTGCTGCCACAAGTGATCCTTGCGGCTGAAGACTCGCCCACTGGCCGGACCTTGGGAACAATAGTCGAATTCGTGCGTCCGGAAGTGGTCGTCTGTCGGTGACGCATGTCCGCAGAAGATGCACTCGGGACTCTCCTGGCCAGTGCGCCAGATCAAGAAAGATTCGTCCGGGGCTAGAGGGACAGTGCAGACCCACGAGTTGAGTTTGGGCATGTGCACGCTTAGCTCGTGACGTCGCCAGTCGAATCTCTTCTTAAACGTCCGTGAGCAAAAGGTGCACTGAAAGCTTGGGTTGGATACAGCAGTGGAAGCTGTGGTCGAAGGTCTGGGCGGAAGCGTGAACGCATCATTGCTTGTACCCAGACCGCCGAAGTTGGAACCACTGTCAGTTGAATGGCAGAAGCCGCTCGTCGAATCTGGATGAGATGAAGTGTATATCGACTGTGGTTGGCTGTGAAGCCAAGAGTCTCCGCTCATAGACGACGATGCGTACCCTGCACTGGCACTGGCTGGCCCTGAGTCCGTGTAGAAGCTGTCGTTCAGCGCGCTCCCTAATACAGCAGGAGATATAGTGATGGGTTCGTCCTCTGGCGGCGAGCAGCGCCAGCGATCCAGTGGCGTCATCATGCTCAAGGGTGATGCGCTGGGCATTGGTGATCCTTGCGGTAAGAAGGTCTTGCGTTGAGCGACGACCTTCTCGGAATGTCGCTGGCGTCGTCGGGCATTCAAAAACCAGTTGTTAATTTGGGTCTTTGTCAGTCCAGTCTGTTTTTCCAAGTCGGCCTTTTCTGCTTTTGTTGGATATGGATTGGAGATATTGCAGGCCAGCCATTCTCTGAGCGGCCTTGTTCGCTTGACAGAGCGAGAATGAGAACCAGCTCTCTCACTCGACGTACTTGACGACGGTCTAGGTGGCTCGGCTTTATTGGTATTCGGGACGAAAGATTCATATTCACCAAAATCAAGATTGTCGGTGCTCCCGAGAAAGAAGTCGTCTTCCCTGATACCGTGTAACTGGTCAATCACGGGCCGATTTGTTTCGTAGCGGTGAGGCTGCCGCTTGTGTCGCTCTGCAAGACTGCATTGCCGGAAGAGGGCCACGCAACTGGAGCAGGAAGTGACTGGGTTTGGATTGGCTTCTGTGGTTTGAAGAGAGAAGCATTGCAGGCGCATACGGCGGCAGTACGTGCAGGGCTCCGGGGGCCTCCAGGCACCTTGGGGGAGAAAAAAGTCATGGTCATCCCAGGGTATGCCTGGCCCCAAAAAGCCGGAGTGAGAGATATCGTCCAGCGAGATATCATTAGAAAAGGGGTCTTCCGGAGACTCATTTTCGTTCAGCCCGGTACCAGATGGTTCATCGTTGGATTGCGGTTGAGAGCCAAAGAGGCCTGTTCTGGGGCCTGATTCGAGATCCTCAGATACAGACCAGCCAGATCCGTGCAATTCGTGAGCGAGGCTATCCATTTTGGATGCTGCAACCGCAATCAGGCCCGTCATAGCAGGAAGATGAAGATGAATCTCTTCGCCACGATACGATCGGGCGAGTGGCAGGTCACGTGTTCGCCCAAAGCAGTCACGGGGTCCGGATCGTATGATTGGCCAGAATCAGCCCGTTTACAGAAATGTACGAGGCTCATCGTGAGGTCTCCAGTGGAGGGTGGGGCAAGTCATATCGTAGTAGTAGTAGATTCAAGTAAAACAGGCACAGTATTTCACTGGCGGAATCTCCGATTTCGATCTCTTGGGGAGATGTTCCGGAGACTGCACCACGCCGCCAGCATTCCGGAGCACGGCAATAGATCTGCCAGAAATACCTGTCACAAGCATCAGCTTCGCCTTGACCGACTGAATGGGAGTATTGACGTGGACTCAGCTTTCTGAGCTCAGATTGGTGGTAATGGTGTCAGCAACAGCAATAAGCCTTGCGCCGTCTGGCTCCCTTGCTTGAGCCCTAGCTCGTCATATGTTATACAGGCGGATTGCCCCATTACTGGGCATCCCTTTCTCGCTGTTTTCTGACGCACCGCTAGAATTATCGTTTGAAGTCCTTTTGCCCCTACCATATGTCAATTCGCCTATATTACGATGACCATTGAACAAGCTCCACCAGTTGGTGGACTCAGCGAGCTGGCCACCGCGGATATCCTCAAGCTAGAAGAATGGAATGGCTCACTTGCATCCGCTTTGGATGCGCGCGCGCACGATATCATACAATCTCGCTGCCATTATCAGCCGCAGTCCCCAGCTGTCGAGTCCTGGGATGGAAGCTGGACATATGCCGAGCTGGATGAGGCTTCCAACACAGTTGCGCGCCAACTCATAGCCCACGGCATTTCTGAGGGCACCTATGTACCAGTGTGTATGGCAAAGTCGCGATGGGTGGTGGTCGCGATGCTGGGCATCATGAAAGCAGGCGGTGCATTTGTGGTTTTGGATCCTTCGCACCCTCCCAGTAGGCTTGGACAGATCTGTAAGACACTAGACGCCGCTCTCCTGGTGACGTCCAGCCCGAGCTTGACAGCGGCTATGCAATCGTGGACGGGAAAGGTCGCGCTCGTGGACGACAGTCTTGCTTCCACTGCTCCACATGACGAAGGACATATGGACCTGCCTGCGGTATCGCCCAGCAGCCCTGTCTACGCCACCTTTACATCTGGGTCAACAGGACAGCCCAAGGGCGTTATCATTTCGCACAGTGCCTTGGTAACCAATCTATCGGGAGCATTGACGGGCCTACAGCTCGGCACGCACTCAAGGGTCTTGCAGTTCGCTTCGTATGCCTTTGACATAAGCATTCTTGACATTGTTGGCACGTTATTTGCTGGCGGTTGCGTGTGTATCCCGTCTGAATACGAGCGCCACAATGCGATTGTCGAAGCCATCAAACACCTCCGCGTTAACACACTGTCTCTCACACCTAGCGTGGCCCGGCTTATCCCGAAAGACGAGGTGCCGACTGTCAGGACTGTCATCCTTGCAGGAGAGGCTGTTGCACCCGCCGATATTCATCCATGGCCAAGGCGCGTCGCTGTCATCGGCGGGTATGGCCCGGCGGAATGCACACTCCTTACGACGATTCAGCCTGACTTGCGCCAGTGCAGCAGTTCAACAAACATAGGCACGGCCCCTGCTGCTGCCTGCTGGCTTGTTGACCCAGAGGACGTGACGAAGCTTGTTCCTGTCGGAGCGGAAGGGGAGCTGCTGATCGAAGGTCCCCTCGTCGGCAATGGGTACATCAAGAATGCAAAGGCTACGGCCATCTCGTTCATTGACGCTCCACCTTGGTTACAGAGGTTCAGGCGCAGCTCTGCCGGAATGGTGTACAGATCTGGAGATCTGGCTTGCTACAATCCTGACGGCTCGCTCCAGTACTTGGGCCGCAGAGATACGCAGATGAAGGTGAATGGGCAGCGTATTGAAGCAGGGGAGATAGAGCACCATGTCTGCCTTGCTATTTCAGGCCTGCGTGACGCTATAGTAGATGTGGTGCCCTTCAATAACAGCCCACCCAGAATGACAGTTTTCCTCTATTCGGAATGCTCGGCAATGGATTCACGAGGCATCTGTAGAGAAGGTTTGTTCATTCCCAGTGACGCGAGCCATTTGGAGATGGGAGAACTGGTACCATATCTGCAAGCAGCCTTGCCTGCGTACATGATTCCACAGTACGTCTTTTGCATCACCCAGCTTCCTCTCATGAAGTCGGGCAAACTGGACCGCCAGCTTCTCCGAAAGAGTGCGGCATGCCTATCCCCCGAGGACATCAAGAAGTACAATTGTTTGTGGAAATACTCCACCATTGAAATGCAAGGACCAGATGATATGCCATTGACCCCGACAGAGCAGAAACTGGGGGACTTATGGGCGGCTCTACTTGGTGTCCCTCCGTCCCAAATCGGGCGCCATTCCAGTTGGCCTTCGCTTGGTGGCGATTCGCTGCTGAGCATGCAGCTCGTAGCTAGGGCGGGGGACTGTGGACTTCACTTAACCTTCCAGGATATCCTGATCCGCCAAACGTTGGCATCAATGGCCGAAGTGGCGACATCGTCCAGGCATCCGGAGGCTGAAACGGTGCCGCCATTTTCTCTGTTAGAGGAGACATCTACAGGTCCGCAAGGCGTCATTGATGAGATATTAAGCCTGTATGCGGGAAAGGCACAAGCGATGGAATTGGAAGATATATACCCTTGTACCTGGATCCAAAAACATTGGGTCTTATGCTCAATGATGCCATCGAGGAACTACACACCGCGCATAACAGCCACTCTGCCCGCAGATGTCGACGATGCCCTCTTCCGAGAGGCATGGGATACCGTAATCCAACGCAGTGGACAGGCCCTGCGCACTCATATAGTCCAGTTGAAGTCGGGGGAGCTGCTCCAGGCGGTATTCAAGGGAGCTGACTGTCTGCCGCTATACTCGACATTTTTGGGGGAGAATTCCAACACCAACCTATGGGGATTCCAGCAGCCACTGGTGCGGGCCGCGAAGGTTGGGCGACAGCTTGAAATCTGGACACATCATGTGGTATATGATGGGGCGTCGCTCACCTTGTTGTTTCAGCTGCTCGCACGAGCCTATAGGGGAGAGCAGCTGGTCCCGCAGCCGTATAATCGCTATGTAAAGCTCCTGTCCAACATTCCCAGCGCTACTCGACATTTCTGGAAAGAGAGTTTTGATGGCTTTCACGGGAAAATATTCCCTGAGCTTCCGTCTGATGAATACGTACCGTGGGCAGTGTCTACGGTTGTGGGCGACAGCATGAAACTGGTACAAGCCGATCACCACAACATCGGCAACAAGCTGAGGTTAGCGATGGCGCTGTCCATCTCGTCCTTTGTAGGGTCACACGATGTTGTCTTTGGTGAAGTCGCCTCTGGCCGCGATGCGCCGGTTCCAGGAATCGAAGAAATCATGGGACAAACCGTCACACGAGTTCCCACGCGCGTTGTGCTCGACACGAATAGTTCTCTACGGGTTAGTGCTGGATTAATACAGGATCAGGTAGCGGCGCGCCGGCCCCATGAGTTTGTGGCTAGGGACCTGATATCGACTTTAAGCCCGCAGGCTGCTGCCGCCTGCCGGTTCCAGTCTACCCTTTTCATACAACCTGATCATGCTGCCATGCTGCCTAATCTTTTCTCGGAGTGGGAGCTGGCGTACCCTATGGACACTGCCCCTCTATCAGGGAGCCTGTACGTGGTAGGAAAGTTCTCGCCAGAGGGAGTCCGCATCATTGCACGATATGACCCGTGGGTCATATCTCCTAAAACTGTGGAGGACTTTGTGCAGCGGTTTGTGAAGACGTTGAGGTGCATTTTGTCTAAGCCTGATGCAATCATAGGCGACGTACACTGCGTCTAATGTGGGTAGTTATGCTATTGCGTGGACCGGAGAATTGTTGGTACTGCGAATAGTTTCATGTATATGCTTGGAGGGAGCTAGCTAGTTGACTGGAACTGAATTCACACGAAGTGGTATACCTGGTTTATTTTCATTCCTAAATCATGAGACTCCCAAGTCTGGCCCTTCAAGAATGGACTGGACTGACTCACAAAATCAGATACTGTTGTCTTAAATGGCGTATACTCGATGCTGGGGAAATCTTTCTCCATCGCCTCCAGATCGACTTCAACATGTTTCTTGATAGCCTGCATCCCTGCCGGAATATTCCCCTTGAGAAATGGAATCTTGCGCTGCATAATATCCGACGCCATTTGGTATGTAAATGGCTCCCTTGACACTGGGATGTACCTCTTCCCCCGGCAGTGGGAGTGAGGAGCGCTTGGACATGAATCTGGGCCAAATCGCGAACATCAATCCAGAAGTTGAACTGGCATGGAGGAAGCTCCTGGGAGGCAGTCCCGCTGGCTACTTTCCAGAGCATCTTGTTAGACTCGTTCAAATCTGCCGAGGATTTGGACTTCTGTGCCAATGGCCCAAACACCATGGATGGGCAGAGCGTTACCAGGTCGAATCCTGGCCTTTGCTCCCCCATGAACTTCCAGGCTTCCCGTTCTGCGAGTGTCTTGGATCCTCTGTAAGCCTCGCGCGCCGACGCGTGTGGTGATGCAGCCTCAGCGTACGTGATGGGATTCCAGTCGTTGGATGTGAATTTCCAGGGCATCTCCTCGGGCCTGGACAAGTCTATCACAGATCCAAAGGAGGAGGTGAGGACAACACGTTGGACTTGAGAGTGCAAGCTCGCTCGTAGGATAGAGCGTACTCCCTGGATGGCAGGATTATCAGGGCTTGCTCATTGTCTTTGCAGTCGTATTTGAGAGGCTGTTGGACCCGGGTGTTAGCATACTATTTCTCCTTTTCGGCGATGGTCATCTACTTGAACATACACTTGCAATGTGGATCACCCCAGTTACATCTTTCACCGCGCCGTCAAACGCCCCCGGGTCCGTCAAGTCCCTGATGAAGACCACGTCCAGCTTGTCGCTGTGCTCTCTCCTGCTCGCAAGGAACGCATCGGCCTTCTCCTTCGACCGGACCACGATCTTTACCCGGGTTCCTGATTGAAGGAGGTTGTCTACTACATGGGCTCCGATTAGGCCCGTTGCGCCAGTAACCAAGACGTATCTGGGAGGTCAGACAAGTCGCCAGCTGAGTGGATGTACTTACGACTGTTGCATGATGTAGGCAGAGATTCGAGGATATCATTATATCAGTCGCCGGTTCACTGGATATATGGCAATCCCATTGCTTTCTTGCTTGTGATTTTAAGAGGAGTGTAGATCAGATAAATATGCCGGGAGGAGCTCCTCCCACTCCTCTGACTCCCCACGAAATCTTGCCCCTCACTCCTCCTTAGCTGCAATTGAACGGGATAACCAAGATAATGAAAATGATGCCTATTTTCAATTCGGTAATCCGTCTCGATGGCGAGCGGGAATCCCAGGCCACGCCGACGATCCGCGTTTATATATATCTTAAATTATAGTAACCAGATTGGCCTCTCACACCTAACTTGCTTTTTAAAACCATACACTGCATAGTGTTTTACATTATCTATTTCACCATGCCACTCGGAAAACTGTACACCTACCCAAAGGCCCTTCGGTCAACCATGGTGTTGTTCGTCGTCAAGTACCTCAAGCTCGACGTAGAAATCTGCAACGCCTTTCCGATCAAAGTTTATCCAGAGAAAGGGGGCGTCGGTGAGGGGTATTTAGCCAAATTCCATACTGGAAAGGTCCCAGCGTTCGAGACAACAGACGGGTTCTGTGTCTACGAGAGTAACGCCGTCGCGTGGTTCCGTGAGACTCCAACTGTTCATCGTATAGGTTTCAATTCCACTAATAGTAGTGAAGTCTCTCATTAGGACCCGAAGAGCACACTCCACGGATCTAACTTGCGAGAGGAGACTACCATTCTTCGCAGGGCGTCGTTTACCAACTATGAGCTCCTGCCGCCGATTATGGCTTGGATCCAACCCATCATTGGGAGAGCACCATCCAGCCCCGAGATCCTAGGGAAAGCCGAAGAGGGCTGCGAGCTTACGGTCCGTGCCATCGACACAGAGATCAAGGGGAAGCAGTACCTGGTCGGTGATACTCTGTCTTTCTCAGATTTGTTTGTTGTCTCGGGTTTGGCTCGAGGATATAAATACGTAAAGACGCAATGCTTCGTCATGATGTACTCTACTGACATCCTTGGCAGGTCTTCACGAAGGCATGGGCAGAGAAACATCCAATTGTCCACGAGTACTACATGCGCATCCGAAACGACCGGTATGGGATATTTGACAGTATCCTCGGGCCTAATATGATTAAGGACGTGGCCAGTGGTACTTGCCCTGATTACGACGGGCTGTGAAATCAGTTGAGAATATGGACAGCTCGTCGAATTATCGAAATGCAGCACTTCATTACTCGTAGTCGTCATAGCAGGATCAAGACATGGAAGAACTGGCCTCCGCAAAAACCGCTTCAGTATTAGTCTAGATCATTAAAAGTATAGTAATAACTATAGGTAATATGGAAAATTACTTAGTACTATAAGAGTATATATATATAAATAAAATAGTAGATTTGGATTAATTGCTTTTAATTATATTATAGAGATAAAATAGCTATTGCTAGGTTTAGGTATAATTTAAGACTAAATAAGATAGTAAAAAGTAGTCTAATAAAAACTTATATCTAAGAAAGAAAGAGATATTTTATATAGTAAAATAATTAACAAATATAGTATATTAATCCTCTTTTAGGCTAATACTAGAAATATTTTATACTAAGGTTAGCTTATACGCTAAGTACGCTATCATTATCTAATGTTAGGGTTTTGCGTATTTCATAGCACAGCTTAAGCTAGCATAGGTCCAGTTCCCTGAATCTCCATGTTACCAAGCCAACTCGGCACTGCTTCCACAATCCAGCTTGGTGCAAAAGCCAATTTCTTCATCCAGTGACGCCGATTCGATGGCCTTTCTCGTACTTGGCCATATCTCACCGCCCTTTGATTCCTCCTCGCGTCGATGATTGACCAAATTCCGCTTCACCAGCTCCTGGAAGTATAGGACGCCCTGTTTTAACAACATCAGCTCATCCTCTTGGCCACCAGAATCTGGATCTTGGGCAATTACCTTTTCGTTGAATGGCTGTAGGTTTCCGTTGACGTAAACGCCCGCATTCAGGTTGCGCTGCACCCCATTGCAAAGCTGCTTATCCTCATTTTCGACTTGTTTGAAATAACCATCTAAATCTTTGAATACCGCGTCTGATGCCTTCCTGTGGCGGAAAACTTCGTACTGCATAGATGTCGTCACCGCAGACGTGGGTACCACGCGCATGAGATAGAAATAATGAGACCTGCATCAGAATGAGTATTCCGACAACAGTCATTCACACGGTCACAGGTGTAAACCATACGTCATTGTCACAGAAGCATTCGGGAAAAAGAATGTCGGCGCCACTTTCATCCCTGACTCGTACCCAGGCTTGTCCTCCACATAGTGCTGGATTTGCCCTCCGACGGTTTTGACCTCGTATGTTGTAAGATCCGATATGGCAGCGATGCCAGGATGCGCCACACCACAGTGATAACACTTTCAAACATATCAGATGGGTCGAGGAAACTTGAAATGATGCATACGGTGCTTGCCTGATCAGTCATACCTCATTATAGTTGTCTACCAATGTCTTCCAGTTATAATCGCCATGCATGCTCCAGGCATGATCGAACGAGTATTCGTCCATGTTGAAATCATCTAAACGTTCCTGCGTATCGGCACCGAGAAAGTCCTCACTCCAGGGTGTAGCGGGAGAGTCGCTGTTAGTAGCATCGAGATTGACCCAAACAAAGCCCCTCCGGTCAACATGAGTATGGATCGCGAACAATCCATTTCGATCCTTGTCAAACTCAGGGACCTGGTCAAATCGCGGTGCCTTCGCCAGCTTACCGTTCAAACCGTAGGACCATCCTTGGGAAGAGTAAAACAATCAGCCCTCTGGCGTCAGATTGCACTGTGGACTAAGGGGGACACGACAATACCGTGGTATTTACACGCGAGGATACTCGCGGTCCCAGATTCAGTGGTGACGACTGGGAAGGCGCGGTGCCGGCAGACATTGTGGAATCCTCGTAGAACTCCCTGCCTGTCGAGACAGAGGAAGAACGGGAAACCGGCCTCCTCGTATCTAATGAAATCGCCTGCTTTTGTAAAGCGCGAGCGATGTGTGACTAGCAACCACCTCTTCGAGAATATGGCTCTACGCTCAAGATCGTAGAGAGGCTTTGAATGGTACCATGATGCGGGGAGTGCCCTTGGAACGGTGCTTTCCTGTGCCTGGGCTTTGGCAGTCTCCGTGCCACTTGAAAGAATTCGGAACATGGTGAGGAACTAGTCGCAAACAATGGAATCTGGGACTGCAATCAACATGTGCCTGTCTAAAGTTCCGTCACCTCGTCTCAATTATACCTCCAATTGCTCGATGACAGCCATGTATATTCCCGAATGCGATTGGCTCGTGTTCTTTGGACATGTCGGGCTTAGAGTGTCGGTCTTCCTTTCCCAAATCGGCATATTACAACGAGTACTGCACAGCTTCAAACCACTTCAGGGTCTGATATTATCATACAGGACACGGCCACAAGAAGACTCCGCGACATTTGAAGTCTGCTGTGTTTTCACTTCATTTTCTTTTCTGGTTAATATGGAGTCTAAAGCCAAGGCAGTGTGTAATGCGGACCATGAAGCGCAGGCGGAATCTCAAGAAGTTGGCCAGGTCCAGGACATAAAGGTTTCGTCATATGCAAACCTGCTAAATGCATTAAAACTTGTATCTCTAATATATTTCGCAGAAATTTGGCGCTTTCTCGATGCTGTCACTGAGCGTGTCGCTAATGGCTACCTGGGAAGCGTTATGCAGGTATACGATTCTTCCCAACGCCAACTGAGAGCGGACAGACAATTGATGAGATTCAGCACTTTTATCTCAGGCCTAGTCAGCGGGGGCCCTACAGCACTTATATACGGTTTCATCAGTTAGTACCCGCTATTCCAACCACAGTCTCAGTCTGGCTGAACTCAACCAGTTTCTTTCGTGGGGTCCCTATCAACTGCGGCTTCGCTGGCAGAAATGGCATCAGCGTAAGTGCCCTACCGGGTTTCCCGGTCAGTGCATGGCTATGATTTGACATCATCCCCATCCTGTGATAGGTTTCCGACACCAGGAGGCCAGTATCACTTCGTAAGCACTTTCGCACCTGAACGCATTCGAAAAGGCTTGAGCTGGGTCGCTGGCTGGATAAGTACGCGATGAAAGTCTGATCCAATAGGTGGTTATTCTGGCTAATTTCTTCCTTTTAGCAACTTTTGGATGGATTGCCGTCGCAGCAAGTGCCCCTTTCCTGTCCGGTACTATGATTCAGGGTCTCTTGGTCTTGAACTACGATGATTATGTCTTTCAGAGATGGCACGGAACACTACTTTACTGGGGAATTCTGGTTATATCAGCATTTGTTAATATCAAAGGAAGTCGGCTGCTTTCTTTGATTGAATACCTTTCACTGGCTTTCCATGTTGGAGCATTCCTTGCGGTTCTTGTGGTAATATGCGTGGTCTCTCCCACGAAACACGACGCAAAATTTGTCTTCACTGAGACCATAAACAGCTCTGGCTGGTCCCATGATGGGATAGCCTGGTGTGTTGGCCTTCTATCCGGCTGCTACGTTCTTATCGGTAAGAATCCATCGTTCTATACATGGAAACTCCTCGAGATTGACACACTGTTTGCTGTTCCAGGTTATGATGGGGCAATTCATTTGAGCGAAGAAATGAGGAACCCTCGGATTGACATCCCAACTGCCATGATTGGAACCATAATAATTAATGGCACCATGGGCTTCGGCTTTCTAGTTGCTGTGCTTTTCTGCATGGGCGACATGGACTCCACCCTAAACACTAGAACTGGCTATCCCATCATTCAGATCTTCTGGAATATTACGGGCAATGTACACTCAGCTACAGCGCTTTGCTGCACCGTGGTGATTATGGCTGGCTTAGCTTCCATCCCTCTTCTGATGTCCGCCAGTCGGATGCTGTGGGTGCTAGCAAGGGACAAAGGTAAAAACATCATTCATTACCTCTTTTGGGAATTTTGATAAGGTTCATTCTGAGGGCTCATATTTCACTATAGCATTTCCGGCAGCGTCCTTCTTATCTCGAGTAGACGAAGCCAAACAAATCCCGGCCAACTCGGTTCTCGTCACGTCAGTGTTGTTAGCGCTCATTGGACTGATCAATGTAGGCTCTACAACCGCTTTCAATGCCGTAGTCTCGCTGGCAGTCTTTGGTCTGGAGCTCTCATATCTTCTGCCGATTTGTCTCCTTGTTCACCACCGAGTCACATCAGCTCACCCGATTCCTCGAGGCCCATGGTCTATGGGGCGGTTTGGAATGCCCGTGAATATCGTTTCCATTTGTTTTCTGTCGTTCACATGTTTTTTCTTGGTCTTCCCTCCCTATCAGCCGGTCACAGCAGCGAACATGAATTATGCATCGGCAGTATTCGGTGCGGCTTGCATATGCAGTGGGTTCTACTGGCTCTGGAAAGGGCAGAGGGTCTACGAAGGCCCTGTGCTTCCAGAAGCGTCATCCCTGAACACCTTCGACCACCCTTGATCTCAATTATTGAAGGGCGAAGGGTGATAGCAGACCTACAGTACTGGCGGGAATGCTCTGCGAACTTCAGATACACCTATATGCGCTCCACCAACATGTTCAGAATGTAATACTCAAGGGCGTAAAAGAAACAGATGCCCAAATTGCCAGAACATCTAGTTTAGTTAATTTGAATTGCGTTGGTTGTTACACGGAGCTTTAAGTTGGACCAAGCACAGATTTTTGGGTTAAACCTACGGATGACCTGGGAACTACGTGAGTTAGCTAATACCGGGATGATTTTCCAACTGGTTCATGAGAGCAAACAGTCATCACTTGCGGCGCAGCTGTGGCTGAACTGCGGCTTTAGCGAGACTCCATCCTCGTCTTTCGCCTTCATATCCTATTCACTGGCGGGCTTGGGAAGCAGTAGGAAAAAATAATGCGGAAAGCAGAAAAGCATTCTGAAACATTATACCATTGTTACAATCAAACTTGGACCTGTTCGCGATTGGCAGGGCCGGGAAAAAAAACCGAGCATTACGCACCTTTTTGCCTATTGCGGATAGTCTTGCATTACGAGTAGTATACCTGATACTCACCAACTCCGCCGATTTACGTATCGATAGACTGGCAGATGCAACAGCCTTGCAAATGGCTAGGTCTGGCATTTGACGGCAAGTCCGCAACTATCATCTGGAAACGTAACGGTGCTCACTCGAGGAAAGGAAAACACATCAGCGGCCTTCACCATGACTGACTAACCTGTCTCGTCGCGGAACTTGAGCTCACCTATAACAGATAGTCGGCAGGTGGCCAGTATGAAAGCCAGGGTTCCGAGAACCGTCAACCACAACACCAACCATATGTTGGCCGTGTTGACTCGGCCCGTCTCCACGAGGAACCCTGCACCGACAATGGGATCGGGAATATCAGTGAACCTTGCGATTTACAATGTTCTGTGGGCTCTCCCATGAGTGGCGGAATCTGTATTGTCGTCCAATCGCACCCTGGGGATGGCTGCACTTTTCTGCCGAAATGGGAAGTACCCGCGGGTTCCGTCTCGCAAACCAGGCTTGGATAAAGTTTTGAACGGGAGGCGACGAGAAAAGTGGGGTAAATCTGGCTTGAGATGCTCCAAGGCTGCCTCATCCTATTAGCAAATCACACCTACAATCGCCATCTTCTAGGGCACGGGAACACACTGTGTCCGCAATCAAGATTACAGACATTTGGAGGGCTGCCACCACGAGCCCGAACGGCAGCCCCCCTCTATCAACTTTTACTGCCATCGAAAGACAAGACGATCCAAACCCAGACAGGGAGCTTGGAGTCTTCCGTCGCATTGAAAGGTTTGAAGACATCATACTTTCAACTTGGGACTGACGTTGGAAGCGTCCTGCACCTTAGACTCCGCACCTGGGTCCTCCGGATCCCGGAACCTGAGATTGCCAACAGGTGCTGCGGCATATCTCATGCCGAGAAATCGATCTACCCCGTTATCTGGTCTAACACCTTGATATTTGGCATAGCCGAGGTCGACGGTAGGATCGGAGTTTGCGGATACAGGGCCTCGTCTGCCAACCGCTAGGGCTCCCACAGTATAAAGCTACCAATATATAGCAAACCGGTGCTAAGAATGATGGCAGCTGAGTTCAATTAAAAAATCTGAGTAAATCTCCCGAGTGGTTATTCGGTTTCCGATCATTCATTCAGCGTTCAGAGATGTTTCATTCATATAGCCCTCCATTCCGTACGGGAAAGCCGTGGCGGGCAAATGGAGTACCCACGGACAGAGGGAGTGCTCGTGGACAAAGGGAACCAGGTACAATAGTTGTACGTTATAAAAACAATCAATATCAGGGAGGGACGTTGGGGCCATTCCTGTACTGCCCGGGCCTAAAGTCCGCGAATGTCAATACGCTGACTCCAAGGGCTGCTCCATGGACAGCCACCAGTGGCTGGTCGCTAAGCATTCCCCAAGCATTCTTGTCTAGCGCAACGCAGAGCCTGCAAACAACTCAATCTTCTCCAAATCAAGCAATGCGGCCGGAAGTGACGGCACTCTACGCCCTCGTGCTGCACAGTCACTCCACGGACATATACACATTCAGAGATCCCCCGCATCCAAATTACATCATTATCAATCACCGATTTGCCAACCAATTCTCGGCGATTGTATGGAGGCCTAACCTATATGCAAAGGTTGTAACAGCAGACAGCTGACTGCAGGTTCTGGGGTTGCCTGGTATAGGGCACACGCATGAAAAGTGTGGGGTAACGCAGTTCCTTCGCAGGTTTTCCGTATTCTGCTTTCGTAGCCTACCGGTATGCTGAAATGAAGTGCCCTTGTGGGCGGCCGACAGGGGTGATGACACGGTGCACAACACGAAAGATGCTAGGAGTGTACCTAAGTCTTCTCGGTGGAAGCCTTGCTTGCCCAACGCTATAGCAACGGCCGATATAGTCTGTAGCGGTATGAAACCGGGTCTGGTCGCCCCAACCCAGCTAAAGAACATGGCGTAAATGAGCACAGTGAGATTGTATATATGTTTGCGCAAGAGCGGTACATACGAACCCCGGAAACACGTCAACGGTCGCAAGAAATGAAATGGAAAGCGAAAATAAAACCATAACATACGCAATCTCCGTATCTCTTGTATGAGAAAGTGGTAATATGAAATATCTTACTCGTTCGAGTGGGGAATATGTGCTTTCCCTTTGACGACACCGTCCAACGCCTCAACATGATATGCTCAGTAGCAGGCGGATGGTCCGATAGAACGACGACGACGAGTATAACAACAAGTATCATCCCTTATCATAAGGTTTTACTTCCCCCAAGTCGAGAGGTAGATAAGGGTGGCGCTAAGATAATATCTCGTCGGAGTGTCCGACATCCACCTCTTGGTCAGACATCCCAGATGACAAGAAAAATGCATGAGCAACCAATCGTCGTCCACGATACCAGATTCGGTGCTAGAAACCCGTCGATAGTGGTATCTTCAAGAGCCCAAACCCAGGATAGGAGAAAAGGACGTCGGACTGTGCGGCTATATGAAGACTTATAAACCAGACTGGGCCGATAAATTACACTCTGCGCATAATGTATACAGCATTCCGGAACCATGAATAATATCTCGACGTCAACAGATAAACATGACCACGATAATGGGCACGATGCCGACCAGGAAAGTCAGAAAATTGGCTCGGTTGATGTCGAAGCGCCTCGCCATCTTCCCTCGACACAACGACGTCTGAAAGCCCGCCATGCCCTTTTCATCGCCTGGGGTGGCACTGTGGGAACGGGACTTTTTATTACCACTGGCAAGACGCTGGCAACGGGCGGGCCAGCATTCCTCGTTGGGAGTTACGTTGTTGTCTCGATCCTGGTGTACTTCATCCTCACAGGCATCATTGAGATTGCAACATATCTCCCAGTTCGCGGCGGATCTATGAGGCGGTACGGCCGCCGTTTTGTATCGAGAAGCTTGGGCTTTGCCATGGGCTGGCTATACGTCTACTCTTTTGCGGTGTTAGTTCCGTTTGAACTCACAGCATGTGCCATTATCATAGACTTTTGGCAGCCAGGCGTCAGCAGCGCGGTCTGGATCACCATTTGTTTAGTGCTGCTGATCGCTCTCAATGTCCTCCCGGTGCGCTATTATGGCGAGGCAGAATTTATCTTCGCTGGCATCAAGCTGGCCACTATCGTCGGCCTCCTGCTTCTTTCGTTCGTACTGTTCTGGGGAGGAGGTCCGCACCGTAATAGGCTTGGATTCCACTACTGGAAAGACCCAGGCGCAACAAATACACTGATTCTGGAGGGGGATATAGGCAGGCTTGTTGCCGTCATCGCAACTGTCCTTAGCAGTGCCCTGCCCTTCACTTTCACGCCCGAGATGGTGGCTGGAACCGCAGCAGAGATCCAAGAGCCGAGGACAAATATCCCCAGAGTCGCCAAACATTTCACCTGGCGCCTGGTTGTGCTTTTTGTTGGCAGCGTCATTGGAATCTCTGTTATCTGCCCCTCTAATGCTCCCACCATTACAAGCGGCAGTGATGCTGCAGCTTCGCCCTGGGTAGCGGGCATCCACCTTGCTGGGATAGGCGGCTTGAGCAGCGTCATCAATGCTGTGGCATTGGTTGCTGCATGGTCAGCAGGGAATGCATTCCTTTATCTCTCCAGTCGGTCTCTGCACTCCATGGCCGTGGAAGGAGCCGCGCCGCGCATCTTCCAACGGTGCACTGCAAAAGGAGTGCCCATTCATGCAGTAGGGGCAACATCCTGTGTCTCAGGATGTGTCTCGCTCCTGGCATATTTGACGCTCAACTCGTCGTCAGCGGAGATCCTCAACTGGCTGGTGAACTTGGTGAATACTGGAGGGTTTTTGTCTTGGGTCTGTTGTTCCATCACTTACCTGAGGTTTCGGCAGGCCTGCCAGGCACAACAAGTTCCCAAGACGGAGCTCACGCAGAGATCCCCGTTGCAGCCGTACATCTCATGGATAACCCTGTTCGTGTTCAGCGTCCTCTGTCTTCTGAACGGGTTCACTGTCTTTTTCCCGGCCCAGTGGTCCACTGCGTCATTCGTTTCATCATACATCGGCTTGCCAGCGTTTGTTATCCTGTATCTTGGCCATAGATTTACTCATCCCCAGGACCCTTGGGTCCTTCCGTCACATCTTGTGGATCTGCGGCCTGACCTGGAGGAGCAAGAGGATTGAGCCATCGGTTCCGGCGGAAGCCCGACGACTTGGCTAGTTACAAATAAGTAATGCAGTGGGGGGTATAATCTAACAAGACTCTGCAATTGGACGGGTTTAATCTAGTAATTAACCGAACACTCCACTGGGTGCGGGCAGACCCCGAATCGCATCTTCTCCCATAAAATCCCGTATTCGTCCCTCGTGGAGTAAACAATCCGCTAAGTTAAATCGTCTCAAACAACGCCTTGAAGACAATCCTGCAGTTCACAATGTCCGGTTCTCCAATCTCCCAGGGCACCTTTGTGCACAACAACACCACTGCCCCCGCCACCCAAAGTGTGCTGTCGCTTTTCAGTCTCAAAGGCAAGACTGCGATCGTCACGGGTGCCGGTGCTGGCATTGGCCTCTCAGTCGCACACGCCTTTGCAGAGGCCGGAGCAAACGTTGCTATCTGGTACAATTCAAACAAAAAAGCGATCGAGAAGGCAGCGGAAATCGAAAGCAAGTATGGTGTTATTTGTAAGTGCCTGACACTTGATGTATTCTATTTGTATATTCGTGGGCTTACTTTCGTATAGGCAAGGCGTATCAGGTTGATATTAAAAATCCCCAGGCCGTTGAGGATTCCGTGAACCTGGCAGTAAAAGAACTAAATGGTCGTCTGGATATTATGGTGGCCAACTCCGGCATCCCCTGGACTCAAGGGCCCATGGTTGATGCTGAATTGGACCATTACAGGAATGTTGTCCAGACCGACCTTGACGGCACTTTTTACTGCGCCAGGGCCGCTGCTGCGCATTGGAGGAGGCAAAAGGAAGAGGGAACAGACATCAACGGCAACAAACTGCAGGGATTTACATATGGAAGCTTCGTCGCCACTGCCTCGATGAGTGGTCACATTGTTAACTTTCCTCAGCTCCAGGCTGCATACAACGCAGCGAAGGCCGGAGTTATCCATCTCTGTACGTTCCAAAATAACCCTTCATCCAATGTTTCATGTCATGTTAATCAATCCACAGGTAAATCTCTGGCAGTGGAATGGGTCCGATATGCCCGTGCCAACTCAGTTTCTCCTGGGTATATTGCAACCGAGATCTCTAGTTTCGTGTCCGAGGACACAAAATCAATTTGGAAGGATAAAATCCCCATGGGACGTGAAGGAGAATCGCACGAGCTGAACGGGGCTTATCTTTACCTTGCCTCCGACGCCTCCAGCTACACTACTGGGGCGGACATCGTTGTGGACGGAGGATACACTCTACCGTGAGGCTTGCCAAGCAATGGAGTTAAGATTGTATAGCCAATAAACATTACAATGAGACGGTTCTTTCCGTGGAGCTCCATTTGCATTAGATGTACCCTGTATACCACACAGCTCAGATCCAAGGAACGTCATGTCGGGGTCTCGCGCCGGAACCGAAAGCAAGCGAGGGCGTTAATCCTAGCTGAAAGTCTTCAAGAAGCCGACTATCCTCTTTGGTCCAGAACCATTAGCCAATCTCTATGAAGAGAAAGGTAACAACATTCTTTTGGGAAATGTTCCTTACTGACGGTTGGCCTTGGTAGTGCGGTTCTCCTAATTAGGAAGGTATCGTACAAGCAGAGCATGAGATATATACGCTTACATTGAGGGCCTTGACTTAATATGAGGTAGTCAAGACCGATGAAGCAATTCCCATACCCGTATAATTCCTCAAGGGGCTGTGATGCATGCTACAACAGGGACACATCAGAGAACCGCATCTAACCAGGCACAGTGATTACAGAACTTCAACCCAAAGGAACCTCGTCACTGAGTTCAACATCGCTGACTCTATTGCAAACCTCCACGGCTGTCCAGGCCCTGCATTGAATGTGCTACTAGCGCAGGACCGTCCTGCGGGGAGTGCATAATAGGAGGTTCAATCGTCTTTCCTACATTCACGGCCAAGCACAATAGAACGTTTCCGATTACTTATTAAAACATGCATATCTATACTTGGTCCTATCTTCGGAAGATAACTCCGCCCATGCATCTTTATCACAAATCTTCTAGATTCAATGTCACCGCCGATTCCCCCCATCCAACTCATGGACCTCTGGTGGTTTGCTCGTGTTATCCAGCTCGGGAATAACCTGCTGGTTCGCACCAAACACACCCAGCCCATGCTGACCCGGTCCCTGGTTATATACATGCTGCTCGTCCGTGTTGCTTGAGCATAGCTCAGATATTGGTCTCCCAGACTCTGAAGGCAGCGGCGGCGACGAGGGCATGCTGCTGACTCCTGCCGCCGAGACGGAGAGGTATCCTGCATTTGTACCGACAGTTGTCCCCCTGGGGCTGGAGAAGTGCGAGTCTACACATGTTAGCAAATACAAACCCGCTGAATGCAGAAAAAGAGAGGCAGAGAGAGAGTCATACCTTGATACGGCGATGCGGGTTGCCGATCCCCCATATACTCCCCCGGGTACATATCCTGCCTTTCGCCTTCCACCATACTCGATGTCTTCCCATAGCCCCCTGCAGCAGCAGTACCGTTCCGCCTCTGTATCTTCCTCCTCCTAAGAAACCACCAAGCAAGCGCAAGCACAATCACCACCGCAGCAACACCCCCAACCACAATGCCCGCAATCGCACCGCCCCCAAGCCCATCATCCCCCGCGCCATTATCATCCTCCGCATCTTGAAACAACGTAAATTGGTCCTTTCTTGATGAGCTCCAAGCCGCCGCACGTACGTCGTCCTTTGGACACCCCGTCGCTTCAGCGCAGGCGTTCGACGCACAGCAGCCTATAAACGGCACATCGGTACTGTTGCATGTGAACCAGTTATCGCTGGGAACGTCAATGCAGTTATTCGGCACGAGACTGTCATATATGGCCGTGTCGAAGGACGCTGGGTAGATATCCGGGCATGGTGATGTATTATTGCTGTTGGTATTGCTGCATGGGTCGGACGAGCAGCAGCCCACGAAGTAAGGGGCGTCGGGACAGGCATACCATGTGCCGCCGGCGGGACAGGTGAAGGTGCAGGATTTGGAGCCGGAGGCACAGTCGGAGTCGGGATTCGCGGACATTTTCTATATTATCTGTGGTGGTGCTAGAAGAAAAGAAAGTAGTATGGAGATAAATATTTGAGAACTGCGGGTCTGGGGGAGACAGGAACTCGGCAGTCGAGTATCAAAAGAAGATCAGACTCAAAACTGGAAACAATCAGGCAAGGACGCAGAGTAACTTAATAGGTGACGACGGGGATAAGGCTGAGATGGTGAAGGAGCTGCACAGCCTTGTCTTCCTCCACTGGAACTGGATCACTCGGCATGTTTGTGACTGGCAGCTCAGCCGCAGGATTCTATAAAAGAAATGAGAACGGCCCCAAGGAAGTGGATCCAATGCTCGTGCGTTGTTAGCGCTGACAGCTAGTCGGTTGGTTCGTGTCGTTCTGGGGCCGAATGGGAGCGTTGGGGCATTGCAGTTCGCATTGAATTGGGTGCCTGGCTTTTGACTTGGTTGATGTCGACGATTTCTTCTTTCTAGGCCTGGCTATTCATTCTAAGCCTTTGTGTCTCTAGTACTTGTATTGATTGTGCATTCCAATTGGAGATCCAACGTTGTGCCAATGTTGCAGCACAGCCTAGTCCTCGCAAGGTCAGACAATCAGCCACATTAAATGGGGTCTCGTCTCCACAGAGTTATCGAAAGTCAACGCCTGTTTGGTGTCAATGTTCGCTTACTCTGCTAGTTTAGGCCCGCCATGGACCATTTTTATGGATGTCGCTGACGCCCAGACCGCTGGGTTAATTTTACCGTCTCCTGTACCTCTGCAGCTGAATAAATATTTCTTGGCTGTATCTTCAAGAGGAAATCTAGACCATAAATATCCTAACATACCAGATTACTGAGCGGATCAACCTTAACTAATACTTCCGTCTTATTCGTGAATCATACCAGGAACTCAATAAAGAGAATCAACAGTTTAGGGTAGAACCAGATTATGAGTTACCACAATTTATGATGTTGAGAATCACCCATTATCTTATAACAATATTGCTGAGACCATTCACCTACTCTTCCTAGGCTTCACCGGAAGAATGCCCCATGCGAGTGTTGCTGGCCCAGGATATTTTGATATAAATATTAGAGTTTGCTTTCGTAAACGCTGCTGCGTAACTATCGCTCACCGTTGGCTGCAACCGATTTTTCCCTTGCTGGGAAAAGGCATCCAGGGTCATTCAAGGGTAAAGATTCTGTCTCGCATCAGGGACTGCCTTCATTGGGCATTTATCAATATTGTCAAGGCCTGGAAAACGGACTGCAGTCCATTGTTTCGGTGGAAAGGCCATACAAACAGCCCGATGTGGGCATATTGCAGTCTAGGAAGCTCCACAAGCTTCTCATCTCAGCAGGAACATCACGGCCGGTATATGTCCCGACATATTCACATCCTCACATCCTCCTGGAGCTTCTGGAGCCATCCGGTCTAATGCTTTTGTCAGGGTCTCTATCCGGTTATTGTTTCCTCCTGCGATGAACTCTACTGTGCGCTCTATCCGGGGTTGTGGCTGTGTGTATGCAGGCACAGCGAAGTGACGCTGTGCCCTGTTGGCAGTGGGACAGTGAATCCTGCTCGACAAATGTAAATAACTATCTAATTTACTGTGAGATTGGCTTTTTGTTTGCCATTTGATATGAATCGAAGCATCTCCTCTATCCAGGACTTCTCTCGAGATGGAATCTCATTCTGACCCCGAAAAGGCCATACCCACTGAGAAAGGCACTGAGATCAGCTGCAATGACGCGCC
The DNA here is from genome assembly GCA_023619275.1 of Aspergillus sp. M3606. Classification (NCBI taxonomy): domain Eukaryota; kingdom Fungi; phylum Ascomycota; class Eurotiomycetes; order Eurotiales; family Aspergillaceae; genus Aspergillus; species Aspergillus sp. M3606. The sequence continues at coordinate 19,754 of JALZZM010000075.1, read as the reverse complement.
TCCTGTCGACAGTTCCCCTGGTCTTCTGTTCTGGCTCAACAAGCTGGAAGCGCGAATGGACAGAAAACTCGGCGTAGAGTCGGAGGCTATCGATCGCAAACGGTCTGAAGACAAGATGCCTGTCTCTTGGTTTGAAGAACTGACGATGGCCCTGCTGTGGGCCAGTGGAGTCATGAACACCTCCTGTTTCGTGACAGGCTTCCTCGGCTGGGAATTCGGCCTGAGTCTGAAGCAGTCCATCCTCGTCATCGTTTTCGCCTCGCTTCTGGGCGGCGCTTTGACTGGATTCTGTGCGACGTTTGGTGGTGCAACGGGCCTGCGTCAGATCAGCGTGAGTCGGTACAGCTTTGGGTGGTGGCCCAACAAAGTGCCTGCGCTTCTCAACGGTATCCAGCAGCTGGGCTGGGCAGCTGTTTCTTGTATCACTGGTGGCCTGGCCTTGACTGCGGTTTCCGATGGCCGTGTCTCCTTGATCTTGGGGATTGTCATCCTGGCTGTCGTGGCACTGTTCATCTCCTTCATCGGGCTGAACGCCATCCTAGTGTATGAACGATACGCATGGATGATCTTCTTTGTTATCTTCATGATTATCTACGGTGAGACTGGCCACTATGCCGATAATAAAAGTCCAGCGACTGAGGAATGACTCACACTGTCTGGATCGGTTCTTAGTCTGTTGGCAGTTGTCTACGGTTCCAGCGCCTCGTGGTGCACTATGGCCAGCGACTACTACGTCCATTATCCTGCTAACGTCAACCGCGCCAAAGTCTTCCTATTGGCGACCTTTGGAATTGCTTTGCCCACTTGCATTCCAATGATCGCAGGCTGCGTGGTGGCTTCTTCATTCCAAAACAAGCCCGAATGGCAGAGCGCCTATGAGGACCAAGGACTGGGGTATCTAATCCAAGGCATGCTGTATCCACGGGGATTTGCCAAATTCCTCCTGACGCTGCTTGTTCTGTCTGGCATCAACCAAAATGTCATCAGCATCTACAGTGCTGCCATCTCGTTCCAGCAGCTTGCTCGGCCGTTCGCGCGCATTCCCCGTTTCCCATGGACGATATTTTCTTTTGCCTGCATACTGGCTCTGGCTGTGGGTGGCCGAGCGAAACTGAATGACTATCTCCAAAATTTCCTCAGTTTGCTCGGTTACTGGTGTACGAGTTACGCCATCATCCTGTTCCAGGAGCATTTTATCTTTCGCAAGGGCAACTTCGAGAATTATGATTTGGAAGGATGGAACGACCCGGCCAGGTTACCTCTCGGTATTGCAGCAGCAGTTTCCTTCTGTCTCGGCATTGTAGCGTGGTGCATGGGAATGGACGAGACATGGTTTATTGGTCCTCTGGCTCGGATTATTGGCGAGTCTGGTGGTGATGTTGCCAACGAGTTGACCTTTGTGGTTACTGCGCTGTCTTACCCACCGGCTAGATATTTAGAGGTGAAGTATGCCGGTCGCTAACAGTATTTTACATAACCTGGTTGGGCTTAAGAGCAGCCTATCAGGCTTAAAATCATGGGTTGAATAATACCGTAGTTAACGTCTATATTCTGGTCCCCTGTCCAATATAGATACACAACTGTCCAAACGTGTTGTTATGGACCATACGAGAATGAGACTGAGTTTTCACTATTACCGTCACCCAAGTATACAGCAGCGACTGTTCATTGCGAAATAGACAGGCTTTGCCGCAAGTCCTTCGCCTGAACTGCCCCGAATTGCAAAGTACCAACATCAAAGATCTACCGGCGTTAGAACTATGCCACATAAAATATAGGATATGGCTTACAGCGTAAATTCCCGTGAGGAACGTCAACCCAAGGACGTCCATTGTCATAGTACCTCTGCTCTGGATCCCTCCATAGATATAACCGGATTTCGCCTCGGTGAGTCCCAGGTCTTTCTTTTGCACGATGAACTGTTTTTCTCCCACTGCGAGTGAGACAACGGGCAGGTTGTCCTCCGTCGTATTGGCTGGGTAAATATAGCCATGGCTATCTTCGTCGTAGTGTGACCCAGGGATGGTATCATATATGTCCTTGCACAGTTCATCATCGACCAGTGCCAAGGGCGTTCCCGTATCGGCAATGGCCTTATTTCCTGATCTTGTTATCGTCTTCCCGTTGACACTCGCTGAAGGAGAGTCGAAGAGCCAGAACCCTTGACTCTTGTCAATGGGTGTATAATATATCTCCTCGCCAGTGGCGTCCACAGTCTCCTGATCAACGAATCCGAACGTGTAGAAAGGCTCCTTGTCTGACTGCTTTCCCGCTTTCCAACGCCCCAGTTTTGCGGTGAACAGTTCGGCAGACTTTGGTATATCCTCTTTGGCGATCAAATTCTCTACCAGCGTTCTGCCAGTGTTGGTATTGCTGAATGCCAATCCCCAACATCCTCCACGCTCTCATCATCCGGCCCGCCCATCGTATCAAACTCCCCCCGATTCTTATTCGCATGTTTCAACCCCCTCGTCGACCCCTTCGCTCCCGGCCAATTCGCTCCAAGCTCGTTCCCCGCGTTCTCGCCCTGCGCCGGGAATGTATTCCCCGTGCCTGTGATCGCCTCGCCGGTGAAGCCCATGTCCCTGGTGCTCCGCGGCATGTCGGTCGCGTTGTCTGCCGCAAAGGCCGTCGAGGGCTGCCCCGTGCCTTGGTATGAGAAGTCGGAATCTTCGGAGCGCTGTTCGGGGCGCGGGACGGATGGGATTGTGTTCATTTTGCCGGCGTCGTTGGGCATGGTTGTCCCTGTGGGGGCCATGTCGGAGAGGTTGCCGCCGCGGTGTGGAGAGGTCATTTTGACGTAGTCTTGGTGTTTTTAGAGTCGAATGTAGAGTGTATTAGAGTAGGCAAGAGTTATCTGAACGAATTAACGTTGATGAGTTTCGTGGTGGCGCGGTTTATATAGCTTCAGTGGGTGATGTCATGCTGGCTCATCCACGGAGTGACAGCACTATGATATCAGGAGACGACAGAACCAGGCATACAAGAGGGATATGACATTTTATTTGATTATCCGCCCTGTTACCCCGTATGCATACGCAAGATGATTAAGATGATTTCAGCGGATGATTTGTCTAGAACGGTCGCGCTCTTATTGCACATGTTAGCCCTAATTCGCCACAGCCCTATACAAGTAACATAACCTGGTGCTTCAAGATTTGTGGTGCCTACTGCAGCAATATACGAACATTTAATGGCTTAAATTAACCAGTCAAAGTTCTGGGTTAGTTAGGCATCACTGAAAGATCCCGGCAAGTAAGCACTAGCGTAGCGACATCGTGTAACTCTTAAACAGCCAACCCCGCGACTCAACTCAGCGAATAAACACAGTAAACACTTGACTACATCTCAAATGCGTATCCGAGAAATTACAGCCGTAGCAGCGGCCATCCCGCTGTGTCTCGCTGAGCTGCAGCATCCTCTAGGATACCAGTACTCAGAGACTCTACCACCCCACCGCGAGAGCCCCTTCAACGACGCCTTCAACCAGCGAGTCGAACAGATACTCGAGCACTTCCACATCCCAGGCCTCGCCATCTCCGTCGTAAACAATGGCACAACATTTGCCAAAGGCTACGGCCTATCCAACATCGCCACATCCACCCCCGTCACCCCCGAAACGCTCTTCTTCGCAGGCAGCACCACAAAGGCACACACGGCTGCTGCACTCTCCCTGCTTGTCGACGATAACGACAACTACCCTCACATCCAGTGGGATACACCTGTCCATACTATCCTCCCTGAATTCGCACTCAGTGACCCGCTTTACACCTCGCAAATCACCCTCACCGACATGCTCAGCCACCGCTCCGGCCTCCCGCGGCACGATATGCTCATGATGCTGAATACCACTGCCCAGGATATCGTAGCGAGGTTGCAGCATCTTCCACTGACAGCACCTATCCGCACTAAATTCCAGTACTGCAACCTGCTGTATATCACCGCGGCGCATCTAATTGAAACTGTAACCGGCTCGTCATTTGAGGAGTTCCTCCAGACGAATATCTGGCACCCACTCGGGATGACCGATACAGGGTTCGACCTGCAAGCAGCACTTGACAGGAATCTAGACGTTGCACAGGGATACTACTACGACACAGATACAGATACAGATACAGATACAGATACAGATACAGATACAGCTACAGAGGACGACACTGAGAAAAGAAAAGGAAACCTTTACCCAACAAACCGCACCTACAACCCAGCCATCACAGGCGCAGGAAACATCCTCACCTCCGCAACCTCCTACGCAAAATGGATGCGCGCCCTCCTTACTCGCCGCTCCCCGCCACTTTCGCACGCGGGATACGAGGCGCTCTTCAGCGCACATACCATCGGCACCCGCGTTACAACAGCCCCCTTCAGCGCGCCGGACCTTTATGGGCTCGGCTGGGTGATTCAGAATTACCGCGGGGAGACGATTCTGCAGCATGGCGGGGCGCAGGACGGGTATGGGGCGTTAGTAGTACTACTTCCCGGAAGCGGGTTTGGGGTGGCGATGCTAGGGAATTATATGGAGGGGATGAATGGGGCGGCGCAGGTTTTGGGGTTTGAGCTGGTTGATAACCTGCTTGGAGTTGAAGAAGGGAGGAGGTTTGATTGGGTTGGGACGTATGTATTCTCACCTGTCCCCCTTTCTACTACGTACCTAGTAGAAGGACTTGGAGGAGTGGTTATGCTAATTAAGTGGCACGCAGAATCGACAACCAAATTCGTCAATTCCAACTCACAAATGAGACATTCGACAAACTATACCCTGATCTGCCATCCATCGCAGAGCTCATTCCGGCTCCGCTGGACAGCGCCTCCTACACCGGTCGATACGCACACCCAGCCTATCCAACCCTAAACATATCCTCAACCTGTCCCGAGCGCGCAGAACCGCTCCGAAACCCCGCGAAATGGACAGGCGTGCGACTGTGCGGGTCGTTCGAGGATCTTGTCGCTCTGCCGGATGAGCTGACGTTTGATTTTTTCCATCTCACCGGGGGGTATTGGGCGCTTGTGCTTGGCCTGGAGGGGATGCATCAGGCTACGAGAGCGGAATTTGGAGTTTCCGTTGGTGGTGTTGTTGATAGGGTTGGGGTTGAGTTTGATGGAGAGATGATGCTTAAGGGGGAGAAGATCTGGTTTGAGCGGGTTTGATTAGTCAAGTCGACGATATATGACCGAGTAGTGGTGAGATGGGTTGTAGTTAAGTTATGCATGTCCCACTGAATAGCAAGGTGATATTCAGAATTATTGATCCTAGATCTGAGGCCCGTTATACAGAAGACAATCGCGGATCATCCACATTAAGCCTAGGCCGCATCTCAGCCAGCCCGCCCTCGTACAGATGACATCCGAGCATCCATGTTCACCGACCAGATTGGTCTGGTGTAATGAGGGGATATCGACGAGGTAGCGGGCGGAGTTGATTTCATGTCGAGTCGGTGTCGACAGACCATACCAGCTATTGGGTTGGTTGAATCCGCATTATTACAGGCCATGTCTGCCGTAAGCATAGCCTGATCCTCAAACTAGAAGTGTATGCCAAATTGGCAGGGATAGATTGGTTGACATCACTCCCCATCGGCCAGTGACTGCTCACCCTCAAGCAAGCCAACCTGATCGTCCTTGGCGCCGTCACCCGTGGAGAAATAACTCTCCAGTCCAAAAAGCTCATTCATATCCTCCAGAGACCTGTCTTTTGTTTCAACTATAACCCAGTTAGCAACGAACACAACCAAGAGGGTCAACGTACCAAGAGCAAAACGAACAAAGGCAAACGCCGCTACACATATCAATGCATAGACAACGTATAAACCCCAGCCAATGACATCGCCCAGCACAGGCGATACTTGGGCGACAACGTAGCAAGAAGCCCAGTTTGCCGAAGTGGCGAGCGCGTTCCCTTTTGCGCGCATCGATAGCGGGAAGATTTCGGATGGGTATGTCCATGCTGCAACGCCCCAGCTAACGTTGAAGAAGATGTAAAACAGGTACGGAAACAGGATTATGATATAGTTCCCATCAGATCCAGGGTGCTGCTCTGCCTGTTGCTGCAGTCCGGCGATTCCAAGCATAGATAGCATCATGCCGACCGTGCCGATCTGGAGCCAGGTCTTGCGGCCGAGTCGGTCGAAGTAGAAAATGGGGATCCAGGAGCTCAGAAAAAGGGCTATTCCTACACCTCCCGTAGCGAGATTCGCGGATTTGGGGTCTGTGATGCCTCCCTTTTGGAACAGCGATGGCTGTACAATGTTAGTCTCGGTCAAATAGAGACAGGCCAGCACTTACGGCGTAGTATAAGATCGAATTTGTACCGGTGATTTGCTGGAAGCTCTGAATCCCGCATCCCAGCACAGTCAGTTTCAGAATCGGGCTCTTCAACATCCCAATCCAGGACACTTTGATATGCCGCTCCAGCCTGATCGTCTCCTGTATCTGCTTGAGTCCTGTTTCGGCGGTTTCTTGTCCATGAAGGCGAACCAGAACCTCGTGCGCGCACTCATTCCTCCCCTGCGCAACCAGCCAACGGGGACTAGGCAAGACCCATCTGCAGCAGCCTAGACCCAGTACCAAAGCTGGGAGAATTTGTACTGCGAGGGCAATACGCCACCAGTTCGGCGTCGAGAGGAGACTGAGCCAGTAGTCGAGCCAGAACGCGATTAGCTCGCCAGTGCAGAGTATCATCTGCTCGATGCCGATCAGACGACCCCGGAGCGTCGAAGGGGCAATTTCGGATTGGTACAGCGGCACTCCAGCTGCACAACCGCCGACCCCGAGTCCGAGGATGATGCGCCCGATGATCTACTTATTTTATGAGTCCATGATATTTGAAGATGCCGTAAACACGCCGTAAACACGTACGATCTGCGGGATTGTATACGAGCCAGCCTGGATCGCAGCGCCGATAATACAGACAATACTAGCCAGCGCAAGCAGTCTCTCGCGGCCATATAAATCGGCCAGAGCGCCGGTGGACATGGCACCAGCGAAGCAGCCAATGTCATACATGGACACCACAGCACCGGTGACCACTGCCAAATTAGCACCAACACCAATACCCGGGAAGTGTGCCAAACATACAAGAATTAGCAGGCCGCATCAAGTCGTTCCATCGCTGATCGGCGACAATCATCCCCATAACGCCCTGGTCATAGCCAAACAGCAGCGCGCCCAGGGAGACGAAGGCGGCTAGCTTGTAGACGAACCATGGGTCGGTCTCGCGGGGCATCGGTCGGGGGGAAATAAGCCTCGTCTGCTTGAGAGACCACATATCTGCATAAACCATGGAAATCCACCTGCAGCTGGATGAGAAGTACTCTGTAGATGTTCAAGATGTTGTTGTTGGCTTGTCCAGGTTCTCCGCACTCCGCACGGCTCGGGGGGTCAGGTGACAGGAGTCACGGGACCAGGGCGTTGTATGCAGAAATGCCCCGGATGGCAGTTCGGATGCTGGGGGAGTTGATCATCGGGGAGGAACTAATTAGTGAACTAATTATTCGCCAATAATGGGCGCGGTTTATGCCTGTGGGGTGACGAATGACGACTGGGGTTCCTCGGCTTTCTGCACTGCCGAGAGGCGATGCGGGGAAGCACTCCCAGTCTTCGCTGCTTTCTCGCTGCCAGGCACTTCTCTCCCACTTTCTGTCCATGGACATCATGCCGCAGACGTCTGTTCCTGAGATTGGTATCTGGCAGTTACTTTATAACCACGGGGCGAAGCCGTTTCCTGAGAATCATGGTATTTCCTGATACTACATTCCAACAATCCGTATATTAACTATACTAACTATGTATCTGAGTAGTGATCTTCCAAGATGGCGCCTCGGAAAAGTCGTACACATATGAAGACCTTCGGACAGCTTCGCAGAACTTTGGTAGCTCATTACGGAGTCAATGGGGGCTTAGAAAAGGCGATGTGCTGGCGTTGATGTCCCCGAACTGCATCGAAACTCCAACAGTGACGTGGGGATGCCATTATATCGGGGCAGTGGTCGCGCCCGTTAACCCAGGCTTGTCTGCACGTGAGCTTCATCAACAGCTCTCTCGCAGTCAGGCAAAAGGGATAGCTGTTCATCCGAATTGCCTGGGGACCGCCTTAGAAGCAGCAAAGTTAGCTGGGCTCCCCGAGAGCCGGATACTGGTCTTGGGAACGGAGAACGAAAGTGGGACTGGAGTTACAACAGCTCAGTTTATGGATAAGGCTCCGTCCAGCCCTACCAAACCCGCGGACATCCATCCCGACGATGTGGCCTTCCTCGTCTACTCGTCCGGAACAAGCGGGCCTCCGAAAGGCGTCATGGTCTCTCATCGCAACGTCGTCGCGGATGTCGTTCTACAAGCAGCGATCGAGGGACCGCACGTTAACTGGAAGAACGATCGAACGTTGGCTGTGCTCCCGACGTATCATATATACGGTGAGTCCTATAGATCCATACGTGCCACAAGTACTAATCATGTAGGCTTGATATGTCTTGTATACCTCCCGGTCTTGCTAGGAACATCGACAATATTCATGGAAAAGTTTGATCTGCAAACCTTCTGTAACCTGATTCGCGAACATTCAATCTCGCACGTCTACGTCGCACCGCCAATCGTGCTCCATCTGGCAAAGAATCGCTCGATCAATGGCTCAGACCTAGCTTCTCTGCGGATGATCACATCTGGGGGTGCACCGCTCGGGGAAGCCCTAATCCAGGAGACATATAACCGCTGGCAAGTCCCACTGCGACAGGCGTACGGATTATCCGAGACGACCTCTGTCTCCCATATTCAGGTAATTAAATATATTCAAACTTTCGTTGATAAATGCTGACATCTTGACCAGCGCTGGGACAGCTGGAACAAAGGCACCGGATCAAACGGACCCGCAGTACCAGGCGTGCAAGCCAAAATCGTAACCGACGGAGACCGAACCGCCGCCGTGAAAGAAGAAGGCGAGCTGTGGATTCGCGGGCCTACAGTTTTCAACGGCTACATGAACGACCCATCCTCCACAGACGCCTGTTTCACTCCGGACCGGTGGTTCAAGACAGGGGACATCGGCTACGAGGATGAGATGGGCAACCTATACATCACAGACCGCGCAAAAGATATGATCAAATTCAAGGGATTCCAGATAGCCCCCACGGAGCTGGAGGATATCCTGATTGAACATCCTGCTGTTAGTGATGTCGCCGTGATTGGAGTCTGGAACGAAGAGATGCATTCCGAGGTGCCGCTGGCGTATTTAGTAGCGAAAGGGGATGCAAAGGATAGTGATAACGTGGCTATCTCGGTGATGGAGTATTTGAAGGGGAAAGTGGTGCACTATAAACATCTTCGCGGGGGCGTCGTCTGGATCTCGCAGATTCCAAAGAGTCCCTCGGGCAAGATCCTGAAACGGGTCTTGAAGGATCGAGTTGCCGGCGTGGACAAGGGGAGGCAGATCCTCGCTCCTGAATATGCTCGCTATCGATCGAAGCTGTAAAGCGTACCTTGCCCAGCTTACATGCTCTAATGAATAGCTGTATGATATGCGGATAGAAATTACATAGATCGTTGAACCTCATGCTCTCCAAGTTTTTGAATATACTTTCAAGTTATGTACCGCCACTTGCACCGGGCTAGTAATTGTCTCCCGCAGAGGTGGACGTTGGGCATGTCTGCATATGCAGATAGCCGTCTGCCTCCAGCAACTGTCATCTGTATGGATTATGACGGCTATAATTACCAGGGCACCTCTGTCCCCTTTACCATCCTAAATCTCTCCTATGAGGACATTGTCAAATCTTCGGATGTGAGGTAGACAAGTGTGCCCAAATCAGTGCAAGTGCCGTATCGAATAACGCTTCCGTGCAAGTTGCGACCAATCGAGCGTATGACGACAGGCGAGACGTTGGTTACCAGGTACAAGTCTGTCCAGAGATATCCCGCAAGCTAAAACAGCAAAAAAAGTCTTGTTACCAGATGGATCTTTGCACTGTCTGATATTTTGTTCAGATTCTAGGACGAGAAGGCTTGTTAATGAATGCCTAGTGTTCGCTGGGTTATAGAGTTCGTGCTGTACCAGAAACGCGGTCCAGGCCGCCAAGGTCTTATCTGATCTGTAATATTACCGTATGTCAGTGTCGATCCGAGACCGGACACTATCAATCTGATAATCTTACCCCACCCTTTCTTGGGAAGAGGAACGCTTGCAACGCCTGCAATTGAAGGAAAACTCTTCATTCGACCTTGGCATTTATCTCACGTTTGATTTCCGAGTCTTCGGCGTCTTCATATTGGGGTCTTGGACTTCTCTTGGTGTCGTGCTGCTCCTGTCGGTGAGGATTCCGCGCCCTGTTTGACTCGTGCAGCCTTGGCTGGTCGCCCTGATGCGATCATGCGAGTGTCTGATAATGGTGAAGTCGTTTCGATACAGCGGTCAGTTGGTATGGACGTGGAATTCCTCAAAATCGCCAGTTTGGTCAGCGACGGATTCTTCGGATCCATGCGATGGCGTCAAGCTGCCGACGCCGGACGGGCCAGTCCACCAGAGAACAGAACGAGGCCCTGACCCTGGCTGGCATGAGTGGATTCGAAATAGTGGGGGTATACGAGCATGTCATTGTACCGCAATCATATATTCCCCCTAGCCTCCCACTCCCGGCAGGGGTTGGCTTCCAGTGGTCCTTTTGTTTTCTCACACCAAGACAAAGAGATGTTTCCAGCCCTCCGGAATGCGGTCCGTCTGCGGCCGTTGATTCGCTATATCCAGAAGGATCAATTGCAACCCCTTCGACTCCAAAGTCATTACCGATTCGTGCGAACCCCACCCTGCGAGACACCTGGTCTTCAAGGAAACCTGCACCAGCGTCGACATGCCCACAACCACCGAGCCAGACACCAAGACGTGGCAGGCCAGGGGGAGCAGCCAGGAAACGTGGAGGACTCTCAAACTAAAGCAGTTCACGAGAGCGCGTACCGGTTAGTACCCGTAATTTGCCTGTACGACGCCAGCCGTATTACGGGTGGGGCCTGTTAGATTGATAACATCCGTTTTGAGCCGACTCAGTCCACTCGTGACTCGGCTGGTCCCCTCTTTTACTCCCCTTATCCCCTGCGTTTCTCCTCTGTCTCGTTTGTCTTGCTTCTTTTCCTGCTGTAGAATCGATCGTGCTGTGCTGTGTTGACTTGTTTGTGACAATGCATAGCTTCAAAGAATCAACGGCTCCCTTCAAGGTCCTCATTCTGGGCGGCTCGTATGCCGGCCTCGCGGCTGCTCTTAATCTAGTCGACCTCTGTCACGGCCGTCGACATCGGTTCTCTATTACAGACGGCGACAATGGTACCGGGAAGGTGATCCCAGTGCAGGTCACGGTCGTTGACCCCCGCGATGGCTGGTGTATGTCTTCCCATCTTAGTACTTTGTCAGTCAAAACAAGCTACTCACCACGTTAATAGTCCATCTAATCGGCCAGCCTCTCGCTCTATCATCTAAAGAATCTGCGGAGGCATTTTGGTGCAAATACTCCGATGTGCCGGCCCTCCAGACACCGGAAATCCGCACCGTACAGGGCACAATCGACTCTTTGGACTGCACGTCAAAGAGAGCCACCATCTCCACATCTCAAGGCCCTATCCAGGAGTCCTACGACTACCTCATCACCTGCACCGGCCTGAGCCGCGAGTTCCCGAGTGCTCCACGCTCGGTTACACGCGAGGCCTACCTGGCCGAGTCAGCGCAGAACCTCGCCAACGTCCGCGATGCGCCAAAGGGCGTTGCCATTATCGGCGGTGGTACGCCATCTTCTCTTACCTTCAACAACAACAAAATATAAGCTAATTAAACAACAGGGGCCGTCGGAATCGAAATCGCCGCCGAATGCAAGATGCTGCACCCACACACCAACGTAACCCTAATCCACTCGCGCGCCTCCCTCCTCTCCTCCGAGCCCCTGCCTGCCGAATTCTCCTCAAAGGCCCTCGACATCATCCGCTCCAGCGGCATAAACACCATCATGGGCGCCCGCGTCAACTCCACCACGAAGACACAAGACGACAACGGCGACGACGAATACACACTCACCCTCTCCACAGGCGAAACCCTAACCGCCAGCCACGTCATCAACGCCGTCTCGCGCTTCACGCCTACGGCGCCAAATTACCTCCCAGAAGGGATTTGTGATGAGGAGGGGTATATCCGGATTAAACCGACGCTGGAATTCCCATCTGATGCCTCCCTGCCCGCGGAGATCGCAGGGGATCATTATGCCGCTGGCGATGTTGCGCGGTGGTCGGGCATTAAGCGTGGCGGGGCCGCGATGCACCAGGGACACTATGCGGCGCGGAATATCCACCAGAAGATGATGGCCAAGGTGTATGGGACGACGCCCGAGTTTATGGTTCTCGAGGAGGTGCAGGCGGGGATGGGCATTGCGCTGGGTGAGACGGCGCTTTCGTATTTCCCGTCTATGGGGCTGGGCGAGGGGAAGGAAACGAAGAAGATATTTTTCGAGGATGATTTGGGGTTTATGAGTATGTTTATTCCTTACCTATCTCTTTTTTCGTTTTGTGAAATATGGCTAATTTGTGTAGTTTGCTATAGGTGGATGCAGCTGGCTAAGCCGATGCCAGGCCCGGTCGAAATGCCTGCCAGTGAGGAGAAGTCTACGCCGGTCAATGTAGCGTCGAACCCGACCCCTGTCGAGGCTGCTGCTTGAGTTGCGTAGTTGTGTATCTTATTATATCACGGAGTAGTTTGATTTCAGGCTCAGCTATCGGGATTTATTTTATTTTATTTTTTCGTCAAAAAGGAGCTTTAAGGCTGGCTTAGACTTTCGGCTAATTTATTGTTAAATGTTATCCATTTGATATTTACTTCGTATATTTGATGAGTACATCCTCCAGTTAACCACTTTAGTGAGTTGTTCCTACTTCAGCCATACCAGCACTGCTCTGGCTGAGCATTATCAGAACAATGTCCTGACTCTTAGAACCCGGTGATCGCTCAGGTAGTCTCGAAACAATTTAATCTGGTTCTACAGTGGGGTTCGCAATTCTGCAGGTAATTGGCGTATTGCCAGTACAATCTGATAAGATGGATTGACTGATCAGACGATTAACATACGGTAATGGCATGCAGACGTCGCAACCAGGCCAGCTAGAAACTCTTAAGTCTACTTTGTCGAGACCGGCTACTCATCTTTCTAAAGCATCTCTTGTTGATGCTCAATTGGAGCAGGCCAAATTGGAAGGGCGCAGCCCTAAGGCTTAGGTGATGTCTGCCCTTGCACAGAGCATGCAGGTATTTCGGTTTCGAGAAGTCCTGAGTCCCTTTCCACGATGACCATTTGTACCTTCTATATCAAACTTTATCAATTCCATACAATTTAGAGCTCAGGCCTAAGAAACTCGGGAGGGTCCTGATAGCGGGAGAGAATTTACCCGCCGATCCATGTCCGAGATGGAGGTTGAAAGGAAGCCTTCAATATATCCTCGATTCTTACCCTGCTAGGCGAGACTGAGATGAAGTGAGTCTTTGGGCAAGGCAAAGAATTCTGGTCTCGCCTTGCGGAAGTAAGAATCGAGGACGGGATTTAGGTATTAGAATTTGAGACATCCCGAGCCTTCCGCATATACACGTAGACAGAATAGTAGTAGTAGCTAGACGAACGACAAAATGAATCAACACACATTGATATTAGATCCCAATGGATATAGTCCAACCCATATATAATAACAAGCCAAGTCGGTTCGATCCCGACCCGGCAACCGGAAAGAGGCCCATCTGCAGCGGGTCCAAGCAGCCAACGCCACCGCGACATCCCGGAAGCAGATCACGGCTCCAGTTTCTGTATATTACCCTTCCACGCCCATCTGCCGTCGATGATATGATCGTTCTTTGTGGTTACGCCTGAATTATAATGTCCAAATCATGGCGCAACCACCTCAAGCCAGACCTCAACAGGCACAACCTCCTGCTAATGCTCAAGGGCGCCCTCCCACCGACCATCGTCATCGCAATCCACCAAAGCGACGCCGTCGCAAACACAACCCTCACAATCGGCTACCTCGCAGCCCTAATCTCCGTGGTCTCGCAGGCTCTCACCCCGCGCGCCAAGTTCCTCAAAATCATCCTCTTCGATCTCCTCGCGACTTGCGTCTCTGCGTCGCTATGTTGTCTTGCGATATTCTGCGCTGTCAAGGCGCGTCAGAACAGCGGTGACGGTGACCCTATTACCAGCAGCAGCAGTAGCAGCAGTGGAGGAGGAGGAGGTAGTAGTTACAACTCCAACGCCTCCGCCGTCTCGGCAATCTGGCTCATCGCCATGATCTGGGCCGGGAATGCGCTCCGGGCCTGGAAACCATTGAAACTGCAAGACCCCATGGTCGCGTTTTCGATTTTCTGCTCCGTGACGCTGACGCGCGCGGGGACGTTTCTGGCCCTGGCAGATGGGTTGGCGTTTGTCACAAGGTTGCTCAAGGGGTTCATGCTTGGTTTTGCAATTGCGACGGGGGTGTCTCTTCTTCTTTATCCGGTTACGAGTCGCGGGCTTGTGTTTGGGGATGTTAGGGCGTATGTTGCTGGGATTGAGGGGGTTGTTAGGGCTTATAGGGCTTATAGTAGCGGCGAGTTGTGGGTGCTGATGATGGCGAGTCGAGGAAACGGCTCAAGGGCGCTATGGCAGGTCTGGATGCGGCGCATGCGAAGCTGCAGTCGGATCTTTTCTACTCCAAGGATGAGATCGCATGGGGGAAGTTGTCGGCGAGGGATCTGGATCGGATTGGGGGTCTCTTGCGGGACCTTTTCCTGCCGCTTTCGGGGATGGCGATGCTGCCGGATGTGCTGGATATGGTTATGGAACGCCGTCAGAATAGTTCTCAGGATTCTGGATCAGATGAGAGACTGGATATTGAGAATGTGGTGGAAACGCTCAGTGGTCGCATTGGGGAGTGCGCTGGTTTGGTCACCGCGGGACTGCAGTATGCGCTGTTGAAGTTGGAGCACATCACGCCGAAACAGCTGGATAAGGTGAGCGGAGAGAATAAAGACGAAGAGTCGGGGAGAATCCCTTTGGACCCAAGACAGACTGGGTTCATGGCACTGTTCGAGCAGCAGATGCAAGAGTATTCCTCTCGACAGAGGCAACTTCCGCGGACACTGGCTACCGGTATAGCGGAGAAAACGGATGCGGCATCAGACGAGGGGGCTGTCCGGCAAGAGTTCTTCATTGTCCTGTATATGTTGCAGCTCCAAGATAGCCTCGTCAAGGCCACGCGGGAGTTCATGAGCTTTGCAGATGCAAAAGTCGCAGACGGGACTATGAAGCAAAACAGGGTCATCTTCCCAGTCTGCTCGATTCGAAATTGGTTGTCAGGATCATCGACGACCAGTTCAGTGCAGTATCCAGACCCCGAGCATCTGCCCCCGGCCACCATGTGGCAGGGAGCAAGCACCCTCTTCCGCTCTATATCGTCTGTGATCAAGTCCGAACAGAGCATCTTCGGGTTCAGAGTCGCTGCGGCGGCCTTCTGCGTGGGGATACTGGCATTCCTGCACCAGACGCAGGACTTTTTCGTCCGCCAGCGATGTATCTGGGCGATGATTGTCATCGTCATCGGGATGAGCCCGACCAGTGGGCAGACACTGCTGGGATTCGTCACCCGCATTGCAGCCACCGTTGTTTCGCTGGCGCTGAGCCTGATGGTTTGGTATATCCCTGACCAGAAAACCGCTGGCGTGATTGTCTTTCTCTACCTGGCGAATGTCTTCGAGGTATGCTCCTTAACGGTTACAAACACAGGCTCTAACAGGACTGCAGTACTATTTCTATGTCACCAAACCCCAAGTCTTCGGCCCCTCCATCATCGCCATCGTCACTCTCAACGTCATTGTCGGATACGAGCTCCAGGTACATCCCCCAGAATCCATATCCAACCCATCTAACAATAAGTCTAGATCCGCAAACTCGGCCTCGAAGTCGGCACCTCCAACGGCCAGCCCTACTACCCAATCTACCTCTTCGGCCCCTACAAGCTCCTCGCCGTGGCCGCCGGCTGCGCAATCTCCTTCATCTGGGTGATCCTGCCATACCCCGTAACATCCAAAAGCCGGCTGCGCAAGTCGCTGGGAAACGGGCTGTTCGTCCTCGCCAGGTTCTACAGCTGCATGCACTCGACGATTGAGCTTTGGCTTCGGGGGCAGCTTGACAATAATCCACAGCAAACACAAACAACGACGATGGCTCAACTCCAGAAAGCGCGCAGGGCCATATTCAAAGAGGAAATGACCCTCCTCGCTTCTCTCCGAGCCCTCAGCCACTTTAGTACCTTTGAGCCTCCTATCGGGGGCAAATTCCCGAAAGCAACATACGACGCAATCATCGACCAGATCCAGCGGATCCTCATCAGCATGGCACTAATGGCCCAGATCACCAGCACCACCAGCACCACCAACGCCGACACCAACACCGAAAGCAAAAGCGAAAGTGAAAGTGAAAGTAAAAGTAAGAGTGCAATAGGCTGGTCCACCCGCCTCGCAACCGCCGCGCTGCAATCCACCGAGTTCAAATCCCACGCAACAACCTCCCTGCTCTGCCACCTGGGGTCAGCCATCACAAACGCGCAGCCGCTCCCGCCGTATCTATCAGCGGGCGAGCTGTTCCCGCTTGCGCGGTGGGTGCGGCATGTTGACGGCGAGATGCTGAGTCTTCGCCATGTAGACGATCCCTGGTTTGCGGGGTTTGGGCTGTTGGAGGTGTTGAGGTCTGTTGTTGGTGTTGAGTTGGAGGGGTTGCTTGGGTATGTTACTTACTTACTGCTTGGTTTATGGGCTGTGCTAACTGATTGTATTTAGGAATGTGAGGCGGTTGGTAGGCGAGTTGTCTTTTGATTTCGAGGCTCAGATGGAAGGGGAGGGTGAGGGAGAGGAGTCGAGGGCGTTGATGGCTGGTATATGACATCCCAAGTAGTTATACTAGTTATACCAAGGGGTTTACTTTCTGTTGGTAAATCTAATTGCAACTAATGTATCGAGCTCTTTTCCAATATAAATCCCATCTGCCCACCGACAGTCTCTGACCCGTGCAAAGTTTATATCGATCGGACAGTCGGGAAGGTTGATGGCTTTATTTCAAGCTTCAGGATTCCCAGGTTTACCTAGATATTGTAATATACTGATTAACCAACAATCCATTCATATTTTTGTGCATCACCCCAAGTGCCTGCCAAAAGGTACCCATCCTCAGGCAAGTCCACAACATGCCCGTTCCTGTCGAAAGTCGTAGCCTTCACACTTCCTGCGCTAATGTATCGCCCATAGTGAACTCCATCTTCATTTGTCTGGATGGCCACCAATGCGCATTGGGTGTGTGTCTGATCAAGAAAGGCCGACCTTAAGATAATCCCATACGCCTCGCCTTGGCAGAGATTGACTGGAGCCGTCCCTTTTAGGTGCAGAAACGACAGTTTTCCGTCGTCTGGCTCTGCTGGGTCCGGATCAAAGTCCGGATCAAAATCAGGATCATCATCATAACCGGGCTTGGAATCATCAAGCCACTTCTCCCAGTCCATCTGTCTTTGCTCCGGATCAGATCGTTTTGACTTGGCCAGTGTCAGGTCAAACAGGTCGGAAGAAAGAGCTATCACCGAGGAATACAGAGTGACGTGGAGGCCCCGGGGCGTGATATTCCCAGAATCACTGACAAGCGGCGCAAACTCGCCTGTAAAGCGACATGCTTTCATTGCCCATCCCATTCCGTATTCTTCTTCAAATCTGGGACCTTGGAGGAAGAGCACGTCCTGGGGAAACATATCTAGCATGCTGTATATCTTGCGCATCCGCTCATCGGCCTCCTTGATCTTGAGGATCTTGCTGAGGTCAAGATTCAGGAGACCTGCTAGGACAGTCGGACGATCACGGTCCTTGCTGGTGGCTCGTGTGGCCACGTTAAACCAGTTCCAGGCAAGTATTTTACCCTGCTGGTCCTTCACGTCTCCATTGTTGATGATGAAGCGATGGAATGGGGAGGCATAGTCCGTGGGTTCTTGAAAGTACGAATACCAAGCGACTGCGGCCATCGTGGCGATTTTCTCTTGGAAGATGGGGATTTCTCCTTGGTCGACCTTGTTCAAGAGCATGTAGGGGATGGTGCCGATGTTGATTGCCTTGTCAGATAAAAGCACGAATAGCTTGTCCTTTGCGGCCAGTCCTTCTTGGAGCGTCCATAGCCGGCGAATCCAGCCGGAGCAGTATAGAACTCTTAGACAAACTTCCATTTTATTGGACGAGCTCGAGTCGACCAGCATCAGCTCTGAATCAAGAATCAAATTCCGAGAAGCTGTGATCTCCGTCAGGTTAGCGACATATATATACAAGAAAACACTTGTACTGACCACCGGTATAAACATCGCGGATGCGTTGAATTGCCAGACTACGCACATCACTCCGGTGTGGTATGCACAATGTATCAATCCACAGCAGCACAGAATCGTCTCCACGCCGAACCGCATTGGATGCGAAGTGCGCAAATCGAACAGCCCCAGAATACAGGGGTCCATATACTTTGTCATCATAACCAGGAATATATTCCTTGTCACACAGTAGACGCAGGGCCCGTTCGTGAAGAAACTCCAATTGGCAGTGTGGGAGAGAGTTCCCCAGGGGGTTGCCTAGTCCATCAGCCCATACATGAGAGATGGCTACATATGGCTTGTTGGTGCGTTTCTTCACGACCTCCAGCTTATACTGCTTGTTCCCAAGCTCATCCTCGCCGCAAGGCGTGATCCTCACAAGAGGGATTCCTCCGTCCAGAAGAACTGCATGTAGCTGTTCAATGTCTGCGTGGATGTGCGAGCAGCTGCAATCTTCTTGTACATGGCGAGTAACATAGTTGCTTTCGTCTATATTGTCCGCTATGCATTGTGTCTTTGTACAAGAATCATGCGTTCTGTTGTTCCAGCTGGGCTTGGTGCGACGCAACTGCATCAGGTAAGCCTGGGTGTCGAGGTAGATACCGGCTTCGCAACACTTCTCTGCATCCAGGGGACACCATCCATTGAACAATGGCAGTTGCTCCAACTCTGTCCTGGTAAGAGACCACGCTCCTAGCAAGCGAGGGTTGGTCTGGGGTCCATCTCGCTTGACCGCAACGTTCCAGAGCGCAAAGCTAGCCAGACGAATAGCCAAGGACATTCCCTTTCCGATGAAACGGATATAGCCGGGAAGAAGTTCGAGGATTTTGTTAACAACCTCAACAGTTCGCGCGCCGCGGTTGTTGTCCCTCCAGTCGTCAGCATCCTCAACGTATTTGTGCAAGTATCTCGTCGTGATGTACTGCCGTTGGTCGTCAGTCTCCTCACGGGAGATAATAAAGTCAGACTGATCCAGCCGGTCCCCGAAGATATAGTGCAGCATGCCAAAGTAGAGCCAGGACTCTATCCTAGATCTGTATTGAAGCAATATGCCCTCCACTTCATCGGGCACTTTCACGTAAGGAATATAGCGTGCAAGGAAGTCCTCTGCTCCCGGCTCGTCCAGCCAGCCGCAGCGCGTGGGAAACGTATCCCAATCGCTCCCATCGTAGAGCGGGCCGTCATACTCAATCCGAAGGGGCTTCGGAGGGGCTCCAGGAAAGAATAAATGGTCCGCCATAGCGTTGCAAGAGGTTTGTCTATGGTAATCAGGTCTGGCCCCGCTTCAGCTGAGAGAAATGCTCGTGCGCCAAGTAGACCTCGCCAAAACGCGGGTTGGGTTGGGTTCTCACTTTTTCGGCCCGCCCATGGGTTACCCAAGACGGGTT